>JAJQKJ010000487.1:0-157698 GCA_029574335.1 Rana kukunoris | reverse complement strand
TCCAATGTAAGGGACATTCTTCCCACTGACCACCAATGTAGAGGGACATTCTTCCCACTGACCACCAATGTAAGGGACATTCTTCCCATGGACCACCAATGTAAGGGACATTCTTCCCACTGACCACCAATGTTAGGGGACATTCTTCCCAGCTGACCACCAATTGGTTAGGGACAATTCTTCCCACTTGACCACCAATGTAAGGGACATTCTTCCACTGACCACAATGTTAGGGACATTCTTCCCACTGACCCACCATGTAAGGGAGATTCTTCTCACTGACCACCAATGTAAGGGAGATTCTTCCACTGACCACCAATGATAAGGAACATTCTATTCCCACTGACCACCAATGTAAGGGAAATCTTCTCACTGACCCACCAATGTAAGGGACATTCTTCCCACTGTCATTATGTGTTTCATATTTTTTTTTTTTTTACTTTTTTTTAGTCCTTTAAAGTAGTACTGGTGGGTAGAATAGGGAATATGGACCTGAGAAATGGTTTAATTAAGACCAGAAGGTGGACAAGGCTGAGGAGAATCCAAAGGCGAGTCCAGACCTGACCTTTTATGACTGCCCAGTGACAGGGAGAGGTGGTGTGGAGAAAGCCTCTTGAAATGGGGGGAGGGGTAATGTGGAGCAGGACGCCCACTAACACACAGCTCCTTTCTCTATCTGCAAAGTACAGAGCGTCCTGACTTCCTGGTCGCCCTTCCCCCTCAAGAGGTTTTCTCCCCTCCCCCCAGGTGTGTGAGGGGGATAATTGCACTGAGGTAAAGGAAGCTATTTAGGGAAAGAATTACCATTACAAACGCTTTTTATCTACACACAAAATAAGTGAAATAACCCTTCAAACAAACCTTAATAAATCCACAACCGTACATGCGATCGATACAGCGACTTCACCGTATAAAAGACAAGACTCTTGTGAACGCATCGATATGAAATTTATGTTGATAAACTTAAAAATGTGGCCATGTCAGCGATTTAGAAAAGAGTATCTTTGTGTGCCTTACTAACAAATTTTAAAGTCGGTTATAATGAAGGTCTATGGGAAAAATGTGGAACTCTTGTCCTTTAGAAGCTCCAGCAACGAAAAGTAAAATGCGCATCACAAAACTGATCACATTGCCTGAAAGCAGACAAAAATACCTTCCATTTGATATATAAATTGTGTATGACAAGTAGATCTTGTGGGCGTGAGAGCAATTTGTTCCCCCTTTTTTATAGATAATCCGATTCTTTTCAAAACTCACACTGTAGAGGTCACATGACTCACTCTGAGCCATGTCCATAGGAAGACTGTTTAATCGATAAAATTTTCTGAAAAAATCACTAAACTTAAATTGCTTTTTCACAAAAACTATAAAAGATTTCAATCTGAAAAGTCATAGCCGGATAGCTGAATATTTTGTGACCGTGGTAAAGTTTGTTTGGTGTCCTGTCAGTGAAAGTATGAGGGAGGAGATACATTTTGTACGGCATGAGTTTTGAAGCAGGAAAAAGCATGTTCTCATTGACTTCAATGTTAAAAAAAAAGCGACTAAAAGCTTAATATTTAAAAAGTATAAATAGCACAAAAAAACTTGAAGAAGTCCCATCGTTAGCTGAATGAGATGAACATTTTAAAAGTTGAATGGTCTCAATCGCTGAAAGTAGGCGAAGTTACGCAGAGCCAAAAAACCGTACGGAATAAAGGATAAAATTTAAATTAATAAGAATAATAAAAAACGAATAAACAATACGGGAATGCTTATTAAAGCATTCCCACTAATTAATAAGAATAATAAAAAACTAATAACAATACTGGGAATGCTTATTAAAGCATTCCCACTAATTAATAAGAATAATAAAAAACGAACAACAATACTGGGAATGCTTATTAAAGCATCCCCACTAATAATAAAAAAAGAATAACAATACTGGGAATGCTTCTTAAAGCATTCCCACTACTAAAAAACAAATAACAATACTGGCAATGCTTATTAAAGCATTCCCACTAATAATAAAAAACGAATAACAATACTGGCAATGCTTATTAAAGCATTCCCACTAATTAAGAATAATAAAATGAATAACAATACTGGGAATGCTTATTAAAGCATTCCCACTAATAATAAAAAACGAATAACAATACTGGGAATGCTTATTAAAGCATTCCCACCTAAAAGTTGACATACGCTGCAAAAAAAATTATATTAAAAAAAGTTGACATAAGTTGCAAAAAAATGCTATTTAGGGAAGATTCTTTTACATTTACAACACCTTTAATGATCAAAGAGAGGCTTTATAAGTACTGAAGGAACACTGCTTCTATGTCCTAAATATAGTATAGTGGTTATGGTGAATGGCATTTGTGCGGGCTTAGCAATTCAGCTATTCAACATTCCCACGTATTTTCCTCAGGAAATGCATTTTCTAGTTCTTAATTTTATTATCCTTCATTATTTCGTAAGTTTTTTGGCTCTGCGTAACTTCGGCATACTTTCAGCGATTGAGACCATTCAACTTTTAAAATGTTCATCTTATTGAGCTAACGATGGGACTTCAAGTTTTTTTTGTACTATTTATACTTTTCACAATATTAAGCTTTTAGTCGCTTTTTTTTAACATTGAAGTCAATGAGAACATGCTTTTTACCGCTTAAAAGCTCACGCGCTACAAAATGTATCTCCTCCTTCATACTTTCACTGACAGACACCAAACAAACTTTAAAACAGTCACAAAAAATTCAGCTATCCGGCTATGACTGTTCAGATTGATATCTTTAAGGCCTCGTACACACGAGGCACTCTATCTGTTCAAATCGGTCGGACCGACCGATTTGAACAGATCTGTCTGCTTGGATTTTGGTTTGCTCGCGTGTACACACGAGCAAACCAAAATCCCCGCCAGCAGACAGCGCGCTGACGGTTTGGTGACGTAGCGGTGACGTTGACGCCGCCACGTCACCGCACCAGGAAGTAAAACACTTCCGCGCATGCGTCGAAATCATTCGGCGCGTGTGCGAGAAGACATGTCTGCTGGTTAGCATACTAACCAGCAGACATGTCGGGCGGACGGGTTCCCAGCCGACAGATTTCAAAGCATGCTTTGAAATCTGTCGGGTGGCCAAATCCGTCTGTTTGCCCGTACACACGATCGAATCTGTCTGCTGAAACGGTCTAGCAGACCGTTTCCAGCAGACAGATTTACTCGTGTGTACGAGGCCTTATAGTTTTTGTGAAAAAGCAATTTACGTTTACTGATTTTTTCAGAAAATGTTATCGATTAAACTTTTAAAATGTTCATCCCATTCAGCTAACAATGGGACTTTTTCAAGTTTTTTTGTACTATTAATACTTTTTTTAAATATTAAGCTTTTAGTCGCTTTTTTTAACATTGAATTCAATGAGAACATTCTTTTTACCGCTTAAAATCTCATGTGCTACAAAATGTATCTCCTCCTTAATACTTTCACTGACAGACACCAAACAAAATTTAAAACGGTCACAAAATATTCAGCTATCCGGCTATGACTTTTCAGATTGATATCTTTTATAGTTTTTGTGAAAAAGCAATTTACGTTTACTGATTTTTTCAGAAAATGTTATCGATTTCACAGTCTTCCTATGGACCTGGCTCAGAGTGTCATGTGATCATTTCAGTGTGAGTATTGAAAAAAATCGTATTATCTATAAAAAAAGGGGGAACAAATTGCTCTCACGCCCACAAGATCTACTTGTCATACACAATTTATATATCAAATCGTAGGTATTTTTGTCTGCTTTCAGGCAATGTGATCAGTTTTGTGATATGCATTTTACTTTTCGTTGCTGAAGCTTCTAAAGGACAAGAGTTCCAAAATTTCTTCCATTGACCTTCATTTTACACAGCCTTTGAAATTTGTCATTAAAACACACAAAGACACTCTTTTCTAAATCGCTGACATGGCCACATTTTTAAGTTTATCAACATAAATTTCATATCGATGTGTTTTACAAAGACCTTGGCTTTCAAACGGTGAAGTCGCTGTATCGATCACATGTACGGTTGTGGATTTATTAAGGATTGTTTGAAGGGTACGGCATCTCATTTGGTGTGTGAATTGAAGGCATTTGTAATGGGATTTGTTTCCCTAAATAGCTTCCTTTACCTCAGTGCAATATTCCTCCTTACTCACCTGGGGGCGGGGGGAGAAAACCTCTTGAGGGGGAGGGGCGACCAGGACACTCTCTACTTTGCAGATGGAGAAAGGAGCTGTGTGTTAGTGGGAGTACTGCTCACTCCCTCCCCCCTCAAGAGGCTTTCTCCACACCAGGGAAAAAGCCTTGCATTACCGTGTGGAGTTACAGACAGAAGCACAGGAAGTGAGGGTTTCTCAGAAGAAATAAGGACATTTAAAAGCAAAATCAAAGGATGAGGTAAGTAAAGGAAGACTGCACAAAGGTAAAGGAAGCTATTTAGGGAAAATTATTGTACCTTTACAAAACCTTTAATGATCAAAGAGAGGCTTTACAAGTACTGAAGGAACACTGCTTCTATGTCCTAAAGATAGTGTAGTGTAGTGGTTATGGTGAATGACATTTGTGCGGGCTTAGCAATTCAGCTGTTCAGCATTCCCACGTATTTTCCTCAGGAAATGCATTTTCTAGTTCTTATTTTTATTCCGTAAGTTTTTTGGCTCTGCGTAACTTCAGCATACTTTCAGCGATTGAGACCATTCAACTTTTAAAATGTTCATCTCATTTAGCCAACGACAGGACTTCTTAGTTATTCATGTGATTATTTGCTTTTATATTTTGCGCAATCACCCAATTTTGAATTATCACTGTTAGGTGCTGTGTATGCACTTTATTGTGTTTGCTGCATTATTGTACTGTTTTTAGAAAGACTTTATTTAGTAGCGCAGAAGCTCCACTTGTTTTATTCATATTTCTGCCTTGTTTAGACAATACACCAATTACTATTAGGCGTCGGCTGCAGAGATGGCCAGAGAGGTTTGGGGCGTTGAAGGGTTTCAGCTGTTCAGAATTGAGCAATTAAAGCCCCTATAAAGACAGCCTAAGGATGACGACTGATTGCTGCATCCTGAGGCTGTGTGAGTGAAGGAGCAATCACAAACTCTACTGAAGAGGTGAGGTGCTGATGGATATTTCTGTGTGAGAAATAGATACTTTTTTTGTTGTTTTCTGCTGTAGGACCAGCAGTGTCTGCCCAGCAGTAGGCTTTGCCAGACTCCATAGGTAGGTTCTTGTGTTGGGAAGGTAGACTCCCCAAGTGGCAAGGGTTTATTTCAGGTTTTGTTTATGCTGTTTTGATGCTTGCACGTGTATCCAGCAATATGGAAAAATAAACCATATCATTTGTTTTCAATCATCCTCAACGGCCTTTTTGTACAGTTTAGCGTGTAGTGAACCCATCCAGGGGGTCACACACACCCGCTACCGAGTTTAATCCCTCACAATATATAAAAAAAAACTTGTTTAATGATGTGCCTGCTCTTAAAGGGGAAGTAAAGCCCGATGGTGTGCATGCGCCAATGACGTCGGCGCAATCGTACAGCAGGTTTAGGAGATATTTCTAGTACCTACAGGTAAGCCTTAATATAGGCTTACTTGTAGGTAAAAGTGCTTGTACAGGGTTTACAACCACTATAAAGTCCCACAGTACCGCTGGGTGGGGGCGTGGAATTGAGGTACCTTTTATTTCTTGCATAGTTTCATTAAAATGACATAAGTGGCCACAAGTGGTGTTATTTACTGCTCTGCTTCCGCAATCTAAGCACCGATAGTGGGATCTCTATAACTGATAGCTTAAAAAGGTGTTGTAAAGGCAGATTTTTTTTATACATTAACCACTTCAGCCCTGGAAGAATTTGCTGGCCATTGACCAGGCGTTTGAGATTCGGCACTGCGTCACTTTAATTGACAATTGCGTTGTCGTGCGGCGCTGTACCCAAACAAAATTGACATCTATTTTTCCTACAAATAGAGCTTTCTTTTGGTGGTGTTTGATCATTTCTGATTTTTCTTTTTTGCACTATAATTTTTTATTTTTGGTAATGATAAAAAAAAATAATAAAAAAAAAATAACACGCAATAAGTGTATATTGATTGGTTTGCGCAAAAGTTATAGCATCTACAAAATGGGGGATAGATTTATAGCATTTTTTTTACAAGTAATGGCGGCGATCTGCGACTTATAGGGACTGCAACATAATGGCGGACACAATGAACCATTGCCATTTATGCGGCAAACAGCGCTATAAAAATGCACCGATTACTGTAAAAATTTCACTGGCAGGGAAGGGGTGTTGGAAAGCAACATGTTTTATTTCATAATACAAGATGTGTTTGAAATAAGAACTCTGGAGTTTTTTCTGGTTGCTGCAACCAGGTGTCTGGAATTTCACTTCCTGGATGATACAGGCAAATGTCCCCAAGTTGAAATGTAACCAATTACACATCAAAGCATTGTAGAATAAAAGCTTGGCTCAAGCCCACCTAGTGTGACAGGCTTCAACGAGAACAGGGCTCAGACATGAAACATGGACAATGCTGCTCCCTACAGACCAATATAATATATTAAAATGACTACCTCTTGGCAATATCTTATTGGACAGGAGGCAATTGGGGGTTTTTACGAGTGGGTGTGAATGAATGTGTAAAAAGGACACACACACGAGAAATCGTCCCTTTTGGATCCTGGCCTGCTGGTGTGGGCTTCATGGCTCTGGCTCTTTTGTCATCTTGAGCCCAGCTGACGCAACAATATCTTGAGGAAAGCATTATGATAAGTATCTTTGATGTTCTGCTGTTATACTTTACGTTAGTGTTTGATGTTCGCATATTCCCATTTTCTTGGGAAATAAATTAAACATTTTACTAAGCAGTGTAGTTACTTTCATAGATAACCTTATATCATTGTGCTTATAAGAATCTTAATAGACTAGCTAACTATAGGTATAGACAAATTAATACACATATGCAATAAAAACAGGGAATCCGTAACAACCTTTCGGAATATTAGTTTGATTTATTGTAGCATTTACTTCAAGGGGTTAACACTAGGGGGCGATCAAAGGGTTGTGTTCCCTAGTGTGTTTCTAACTGTAGGGAGAGGGGACTGACCTAGAGGAAATGACAGATCATGGTTCCTAGCTATAAGGAACTCACGATTAGTGTTGCTCACGAAAATTCGCATTGCGAATATTCGTTACGAATATTGGATATTCGAGTTTTCGCAAATAAATCGAATATCGCTGTGAATATCCGCTATTGCGAATATTCATATTTTTTCAAATTTATTTTTAAAACAGATCACATCCTAGTGATCTCCATCGACGTCTAAAAGCATTGCTGGTATGATTAGAGACCCTGGGCCGAGTAGCTGAGGCGATACTTTTATGTTGCCGAATATTCGCAATGCGAATATTCGTATTACGAATATTCGCAAATACTTTCTCTGCCCTTCTGTGATTTGTGTATAAAAAAAAAATTTTTTTAAAAAAAAATTAGCTTTAGTTTAGTCATATAAGTTTGTGTAAGTAGAGTTAGTGTTTAGTGCATATTAGTTTAGTAATCCAGGAAATGATCTCCGTTTTCGCGTGTTGACGAGAATTTCGCAATCAATTTCGCATTCGCATTAGCGAAATTTTGCATTCACATTAGCGAAATTTCTTTTTCTTTAAATTTTTGTTTTTTTATAAAATATCACGAATATTCGATATTAACGAATATTTCGCGAATATTCTTCTATATATTCGTGAAATATCGCGAAATTGAATATGGCGTATTCCGTTCATCACTACTCACGATCTGTCTTTCCTCATAAAACAGGGATGCGTGTGTTTATACACACATGTCCACACGTTCTGCCTCTTGTGCCTGTGATCACTTATGGCCGGCGGTCAAATCGAGCATCAGCACGCTCAGGCGGCGAGCACACCCTGCTATCCCGCTTACAGGGACCGGCGTACAGCTACGATGGTTCACGGGAACGTGCCGACCTGCCGCAGAATGACGGCAGCTGGTCAGCAAGCAGTTAAGGTAAAAAAAAACTTGTGTGTAGCAGCCCCCCCAGAACCCCCCCCAATTACTTACCCAAGTCCCTTCTCTCGCTAGCGATGTCCACGAATGTCTAAGCCAACCGGTACACTCCTAATTTTTTTTTTTAAACATTGTTTTTTTATTGATTTCTTTGGGTACAACATTAGACAGATACACATTCATAAATACAAAAATTTACATACTCCCAGCTAACATGATTAGGAAACAGCCCCGTCGATATGCTATTATAGAAAGACACTGGGGAGTATCTACTTCCTCTTGTACCCCCTTATGTCTTCCCCCTTATACCCCCCTCCCACGAAAACGCATTCTTGTTGTAATGTCTTATCAGAGAAGTTCTGGGCTGCAGATGAGGTATTCAATACTAGCTTAAGTTATTGGCTAAAGGAGGCTTCCAGTGGATTGAAAGTTGGGCAACGATCTTACCCGTAGATCTTCTGTAAGGGGATAGTCAGGCAGAGGGTCCCTACCCAGTAAGGGTTAGTTCCTGTTAAACCGGTCTGGATTTCATTGTTGGTTCTCCCTACGGGGGATCTCCCGCTGCTCTTAACCATGGTCCCCACAGTTACACAAATTTACCATAATTCCCTTGTCTAGTGAAACACATTCTTTCACTGGAAATAGTTTGGTTTATGGTAGCTGTCCAGTTTTCTACGGACAGCGGCCTGCCATTTTTGGGCGATTATTTTGCGGGACTGGAAAAGACATCTCAATATTGCTTCCCGGCTGCCGGGCAGGACACAAGTGTCCTCCATGCAGCCTAGTAGGCAAATCAAGGCTTCTGGTGCGAGAGAAGATCCAAAAGCCTTGTTGATCCTCGCAATTATCTCTGCCCAGTAGCAATAAAGCTTAGGGCACTTCCAAACCATATGGATCAGATCACCCTTGCCTTTGCATCTTGGGCATTCATTATTTTGCCTCCATCCTAGTTTAAACATCTTTTGGGGAGTGTAGTATACTCTGTGCAATAAGAACAAGTGGGACAATCTTTGCGATGGAGCCATCGACACCAATACTCCTTGTTGCAGTATTTTGTCCCATTGTTCAGGGGTCAGTTCCCCCAAATCGCCTTCCCACCCCTCTCTACTCTTAACGGGGCCCGCTCTGCTTATTGCTCTGGTCCCTAGGGTAGTGTACATTAATGAAATTAATCCTTTGGAAGTGCTGGCCTTAATTACTTTGATAAGGGCAGGTATCTTAACCCATGTGACAGTTTGTGATCTAAATTGTGTTTGAATGGCATGGCGAATCTGAAGGTACGTATAAAACGACTTGTTAGATATATTATATTCCCTTGCCACTTCCACAAATGATTTCATGGTTTCTCCCTTAAACAAATGTATTAAGCGGTTTATGCCCTGTCTCTCCCACTCCTCCGGTTTCTCTATGCTCATTACTTCCTGTATATTATTGTTACTCCATATAGGGAAAAATTCCGTTACCCCGGTGTACCCCAGAAATGACTTTGTTATCTGCCATATTTTCCTAACTAGTTTTATAGTAGGAGATTTATAGGCGAAGAAGTCCGCCTCTAAGGCTTCCACCAGTAACTTATGCGGATTCCCAGCTAACAACAGTCGGCTATTGGGACACTGTTGGACTGTGGTTCCACAACCCGCCATGTGTTGCAGCTGAGATGCTAGAAAGTATAGTCTTGGGTGTGGAACCGCCAGGCCCCCCTCTTTTACAGGAAGTTGTAGTGTTTGCAAGCTAATCCTCGCTTGGCCCCCCCTCCATATTAACTCTCTAAATAACGTCTCTATTTTCTTAAACCAAACCTGCCCTAGCCAGATCGGAGAATTGTGTAACAAATATAGCAACTGCCGCTGCCATACCATTTTAATAAGATTGCAGCGTCCTGCTACCGAGAGCGGGAGACGCTTCCATATGTCGCTCTTTTGTTTTAACTTAAGTAAAAGCGGAGCGATATTAATGTTAGCATACTGGGTAACGTCCTTAGTAACCCATATTCCCTAAATATTTCAATCTGGTGACCACGCTCAATTGGGGCACACCTGGTATTGACTGGACATTGAGTGGTTCCATTGGTAACAGAGCGGATTTGTCCCAGTTAATGGCCAGACCCGAGAACTGTCCAAATTCCCCAACCATTTTTACTACGTTTCCCAGTGAGGTCCCGACATCTCCTAAAAAAAAAAAAAACAACATCGTCCGCAAATAATGCAATTCTGTCTTCTCCCTCCTGTCTCCTGAACCCTCTGACATCCGTCCTCGATCTGGCCATAATTGCCAGGGGCTCCATAGCGAGGGCGAACATAAGGGGGGACATGGGGGAAGCCCCGTCTTGTTCCTCTCTAATTGGAACACCTATGAGAGCTCGTTATTGATTCTAATTTTAGCCCTGGGTTCGCTATACAGTAGTTTAACCCAACCACTGAAACGGGGTCCAAAGCCAAAAACCTCAAGCACTCTCCACAGGTATGTCCATTCCAAGCTATCGAAGGCTTTTGCGGCATCAAGAGATAACACCGCTCTAGTCCCCTCATTATCTGATGGAGTTTGTATATTTAGGAAAAGTCTTCTGATATTTGTGCTAGTTGCCCTACCTGGTATAAAGCCAGTCTGGTCTGGATGAATTAAATGGTTAATATACTTATTTAAAACAAGTGGCAAGTACCTTGGCGAGGATCTTTACATCGGTGCACAATAGGGAGATTGGAACGGTAGGATGAGGGATCTAGTGGATCTTTTCCCTCCTTGTGTATAACTATAATGGTTGCCTCCGACATTGAGGAAGGGAGTATCCCCTCCTTCATTGCCCCCTCCAGTGTTTTCAGAAGTTCCAGGAGTAATGCCTCACCGTACCGTTTGTATACCTCTATTGGAAGCCCGTCTGGGCCTTGAGACTTTTGGTTGGGCATTCCAGCCACTGCTTGTTTTATTTCCTCTAAGGTAATTGGTGCCTCTAATTCCTGTTTCTCCTTTGCTGTCAAAGTAGGGACTGAGATTGCCTGGAAAAAGGCTCCCATAGCTTCTTGTCCTGCCCCCTTTATGGATTTATACAACGCCCTATAATAGTCACTAAACGTTTGTGTCACCGCTTGACCTTCTGTGACGATTTCTCCCACAGGCGTCCTTATTGCTGAGACATTTGATGGGGGGGGAGTTGGTTCTCCTCAGCAAGACCAATATGCGTCCTACTTTCTCCCCCTCACCAAACTGGCATTGCTTCTGGAGTATTTGCTTGTTCTCAGCCCTTTATGTAATAGCCGTTCTATACTCTGCCTGCTTCTCCTCCCATTCTTGCTGGCTACTCAAGGTGGGCTCCTTAATGAATCTTTGCTCAGCTTGTGTTACCTCAAAGCCGAGTTTACCCTCTTTTTCTTTGGCTTCTCTTTTCCCTCTTGCTACCTGCTGTATCAAAAGTCCTCTTAGGAAGGCCTTCAAGGAGTCCCAGACCGCCCCCCGTCGGTGCCGAACCCGTATTAAGTTGTGAATATTCTTTTATTTTGCAGACCAAGTTCCCCGCGTCACCAATCAGCTCGAGCCAACCCGGGTTGAATTTCCATTCGCTACGGGGCGACCTGAGCCCAGTCTTGACTGTCAACAGCAACAGAGAGTGGTCTGACACCCCTCTGGGGCCATACTCTATCCCATTAACCAGAGGTAGTGCTTCCTCGTTAGCAAGGGCCATATCGATTCTAGAGAGCGTCCGATGTGAGCTTGAGTGGCAGGAGTATTGGCGCGTCTGAGGGTAATAAGTTCGCCATATGTCCCTAATCCCCATTTTCTTCCAGGAGTCGTGCAAGTCGACCCTCACTAGGTGAGCTGGTTTTGCTCCCAGGAGGGAATCTATCCAGGTTTCTATCCAACACCTCATTATAGTCACCCACCGCAAATACTGGAACTCCTATTTTATCCAGCGTAAACTCAAAAAGTTATTGTAAGACCTCAGGTTTAAACGGGGGGGATGTAGATGTTAGCCAGAACACATGGAACACATGGCTATTAGACAAGAAAGAAAAATATACCGTCCCTGGTCGTCTATACAAGACACTGTGCTGGAGAACATTACTCCCCCCCCCACCAGGATGCTCACCCCCCTTGAGTAGGAGTGGTGGACTGAGTGATACTGGAACTGGAACTTACGACTATTTAACTGTGCAACTGTGCCCCTAGTCAGGTGTGTCTCTTGTAGGCACAAAATTGCTGGCTTGTCCTCGTCCAAGAGTGACATAACTGATATCCTCTTAATTGGATCCCCATTCCTCATTCCAGGAGGAAATAGTCAGAGTCTTATCCTGCATCCAAAAGTATGGTTGCAACAGTTGAATGCTCAGATCTAATCCTCCAAAAGGGGTCTATATTCATCTCGCTCCTCGATGGGTAGTCGCCCGGCTCAATATGTACCCTTCCTCCTACCACCTCTTCCTTTCCCTCCTCTGGCAGCAACAACTCCATTAAACAGCAAAGTATGCGTTCCCTGATCCCTACCCTACACCTCCCCACCCTCCTCCCCTTCCCCCCAGCACCCCCTCCCCTCCCTGGGCTCCCTCCCCCCTCTTCCCTTGCCTATCTAGGCCCTCCCCAAGGGCTATTCTTGTGACCACACTCTGCCATCCCACCCTTACATTCCCTACAACAATCATTCCCACCTGAAATCCCATGTGTTCCCCCCACCGTATCCCTCTCCCTTCCAAGAGCATATGTTTTTCAGGGGTATGCCCCCCCCCCATTTCTAAACAGTGCCTACATTCTAACGACTTGTGATTCATATAATTCATCTTTACATCCCTTTGTGTATTTACTCATTTATTCATTTTAATGTGTTTTAAGACTGAAAGCTCCCCCCCCCCCAAAAAAAAAAAAAAAAGAAGGGGGGGTTTAGGAGGGAAAGCCCTCCCACCCCCAAAATAATGTGATCAATTTGTAGTATCCCGTATTACAACTTCCCATACCTTTGTGCCCTTAATTAAAAAACATAAAGCCCTAAAACCCCAACCCCCTCTAGAAACGAAAAAAAAAAAAAAAAAAAAAAAAACAATTAAAAAAAACAAAGCCTATAAGAGGGGGGGGGGGGGCAAAAAAAACCTCCACCCCCAAAAGGTAAAAGTAAAGGTAATGAGACAAAAAGTTCCTCATCTCAGTAACCGAGGGGTGGGGGCAAAAGGCCCAAAAACCTCTTATTGGGGTTTGACCCCCTATTTAATCCTTTCTTCTCCATCAGTATTCAAGTCAATCAGCATGTTCTAGATGCGATTTATTCTCTTCCAGGCACTGAGCTGCTTTTCCTGGAGAATCAAAAAACTGAGGTCCTTTTGGAGATGTTATCCGTAATCGTGCTGGGTACAATAATGCGTATGTAATTTTTTTTTTTTAAAACTACGTTTAATAGACGTGAACTCCGCTCTGCGTTTACTTAATTCAGGGGAGAAGTCTGGATACAGAGAGATTCGCGACCCTTTAAAGAATCTCCCCCTTCTCTCTTGCCTTCTGTAATGCTGTCACCTTGTCGTTATAGTTCAGGAATTTCAATAGTAGAGGCCGAGGGCGGCCATCCTTTAAGGTTTAATTGGAACTCTATGAGCTCTTTCTATTCCAAAAAATGGTGAAAATACATTTTCCCCAAATGTCTCTCTAAACCAGTTCTCAAGAAAGGTTATTGGATGGGTACCCTCGCTCTGTTCCGGGAGACCTACCACCCGTACATTGTTTCTGCGCAGTCTATTCTCAATTTCGTCGAGTTTAGATGCCTGCGATTCAATTTGCTCCTTCATTGCTTGCATCTGATGTTTCAATGGGTGCACTTCATCTTCTACTTGGCTCACTCTCTCCTCTACTGCTGTTACTCTATGCACAGTTTTCTGTAGTTCTTGGCTCATTATCTTTAGCTCTTCCTTTATTTCTTCTATCTGGCCAGATAGGTGGCTCAGTGACCCCTTGCAGTCATTTATAGCTAGTAATACTTCTTTCAAAGAGGGCTCCCCCCGCCTATAACGCCTTCCACCACGAGGGCCTCCGTAGTTGTTTTTGCATTTGTGTTTGTAGTTGCGGGCGCCCCCCCTGGAGGATCTCCCATAGGGTCTCTTATTTGTGAACTTGGGGCCCGCGGCTCCATGGCCCTGGCCCTGGATTTTCCTATCCGCTGGTATACCCCATTGGTTCTTGACCTGTGCTTGTTGGCTCTGGGCCCCTTTACCCGGAGAGCTTGCGGAGGTATGAGTACTGCTCCAACTTGGCTGCCACCGCAGCCGCTGCCTGAGTCACTTTCTCTTTTGACCTTGTTGTTTGAGGCCCCCCACTCTCCAGGTGCCCTTTTTTTGTTACCGCTGCCATCATTTTATATCCTCAACCTTAACTGTTACTATCACTTAATAGCGCTCAAATAGTGCTCGTTTAGGAGCACCTTAAGAGGAAAAAAAAAGGAAAGAAAAAAAAAAGGCAGGCAGTCCTCAAAAGAACATATAATGGTCATATACTGGTTAGTAGCAGAGGTAGCAGAAGTAGCCAAGGATAAATATAGAGGTTACTGGCGACAAATGACGGTTAGTAACAATCAGTAGGAATCAGTAGCAATCAGTAGCTATCCGAGGCACTCATTGAGCCTTTTAAGCCTTTTAAGATCAGCAAGCTAGTGTATCTGGGCGTCAATTATCCTTAAAGAGATTTTGCCTACAGACTTGTACACCATTCAAAAAAAAAGGATCTGCGCGGTTGTCTCTATAACGTCATGTCCTTATGTCGCCAGTAGTACCGCACCCCATGATACAGCAGGCAAACAGAAAGAGTAACCAAAACATTAGCTGTATATGATGAATAATAGCAGTAATAGCAGTTATCCTATATGACGATTAGCAGTGAACAACTATCGTGACAGTCAATAACAGTGCTTTAAGATCAACAGGGTAAAAATAAGCTCCCAAGCTCCCAGTGTCCTAGTAGTTGAAATCTCATAAGCAGCATGCAGGGTTAATACAGTTCATATTTCCAACAGCTGGGGCATGATAGTGTTTTCCCAAGCATCAATCTGTACCATGCTATATGTAGCTCTTTACTTGCGTGTCCCGACCAGCAAGAATGAGACAGTAGGAAGAGCCCAGTGTCAACTCAGTTGAGGTTGCGCATGTTAGTCCAGAGGCTTTAGGTTGGTTCATAGCCTTCCTAAAGGGTAGAGAATTCAAGGTACGACTGGGCCCATTCTATTCAGGCCCAGTACGCCTTGGTTGTGGGGTACCCCAGGGTTCCCCCTTATCTCCCCTCCTCTTTAACATCTACATGCGTCCTCTGCTGGATATGATAAAGGACCGTGGGATGAGATGTCAGTCGTATGCTGACGATACCCAGTTGTATACTAGGATTGATGCCGGAGGGCCGGGGACGAGGTGGATCTTCTGGAGACTCTTGGGGCCATCAAACAATGGATGGCCGACAATTGTCTCCAATTGAACCAGGCAAAGACCGAGGTACTCCGGACGGGATCGGTCCAGAACTTACACTGGGTGTTGCCTTGGCCGGACGAGGAGGGGACTGGTGTTGCCTTGGCCGGATTCCCTGTAACTGCCGAAAAGGTGAAGACCCTAGGCGTTTTGCTGGACTCCGGTCTGTCCCTGGATGCACACATCGGCAGTATTACCCAGTTATGTTTCCTCAAGATGAGGCAGTTGTACAGTTGTGCCCTTTTTGTCAAGCTCTGCCAGAATTGTTGTTATGCCCTTTTTGTCAGCGCTAGCTCTCAGAATTACCCCATTTGGATTACTGCATTTGGATTATGCTCTTTTCATGGGTTTGCCTCAGACCCAGATTAGACGCTTGCAGAAAATCCAAAACCAGGCAGTTCGGCTGGCACTCAGGCTACCAGGGCGGACGTCCACCTCCACCCACCTGAAGAGCCTCCATTGGCTCCCAATACAGGAGAGATCAGAATTTAAGGTTCTTTGTATTGCTTACAAAGCCTTTAATAATCTAGGCCCATATTATATCCGCAAGAAATTGCGGCGACAGTTTGTGACGAGAGCCTTACGGGCCACGTCACAAACTAGATTGGTGGTTCGGCCTTATAGGCTGAAAAAATGGGGGGGCAGAGCTTTTTCAGTTCAAGCTGCCCAGTTATGGAATCTGCTTCCATGCCACCTGCAACAACAGGAGAAGTACCAGGTATTCAGAAAATATCTGAAGACTCTGTTGTTCACTAGGGCCTTTAGTGGTTTGGGGTGAGATATCTTTTTCTCTATCTTTTCCCCTTCCCCTTTTTCCCTTTCCTTCCTTTCCCCCCTCTTCCTTTTTGTTGTTTTTTTAGGCAGTTTTTAATGTTTTTAGCGAGTGTTAGAATGTCTATATGTTTATTGTAACCGCCACTCGATTTTATGTTGTTTTTAAAGTTTGTTCTTTTTTGTATGTATCTGGTAACGTGACTGGATGGGAAGCAGGCGCATCGATGCAAACATGTTTTGTGAATTATGCGCCTTGTATAAGAAACAAACAATAAACAATAAAACAATAAACTCAGATGTTCTGTGTCCTTTTATGTTCACTGCTGCTTTGCTGCTTTCCCAGCAATTTAGAACGGAGCGTCTTTCGCCAGGACTTAACTAGCTATCTCTCTGTTGCCCCATGTTCTCATCCAGCCTTCTTGCTTCTGAACTCTCCCGGCTCAGCAGTATACCGAACAGCGTGGCAGCTTCTTAATCCTGAATCTGCCCGTACATCCCTCCTGTGAGCCGGTGGTAAAGGACAGAAGGGAGCGGGGCAGCACGGGACTCAGGTTTCAGAGCACTTCAGAGCACTTGTGGCGATATTGCAGCCAGTGCCAGCTGACAGACAGCAAACCTTGGTCTCACACCAGGCGGGTCAGGGAAGCCGCGAGTGTCCACGAGGGTAGGCTTCCTTCCTTCAGGGGGAGCAGCTCCCGCTCAGCATATGGGGAAACGCACGGGGAGGCATACGGAAGGTCAGCGTGGAGAGGAGACACACACACAGCCGCACACTTACTCCTCCATCCGGTCACGCCCCCCTGCAGCCGTATGTTTGGTACACTCCTAATTGATCGACAGCCATAGAAGCCAATGGCGCCGCTGCAGTGTCTCAGCCAAAGTCAGTCAGCCAATCAGGGGAGAGAGGGGCCAGGGCTTTGTGTCTGAATGTATACATGGAGCTCTGACTTGGCTCGGGTGCCCCAAAGAAAGGCTGGCAATGGAAGCACTAAACAGAAGGGAGGGGCCAGGAAGAGCAAAAAGGGGCCCAGATTGGGCTGCTCTCTGCAAAACCAACTGCACAGAGGAGGCAAGTATAAACATGTTTGTTTTTTATTTTATTTAAACAAAACTTTACACATCACTTTAACTTACATTGTCTGTAGCTTGGCAGACAATGATTTGAACCAAATGACATCTTGCAGATCGAAGACCGCTTTAAATTCAAAAACTTGTGCCGATCCTAACAGATTGACATCAGATAGATGAAAATTGAAGATGCTGAGGTTAGAAACCGATTGGCTACCATGTACAGCTGCAACAGATTCTGAGTGTAAAGCCTCGTACACACGACCGGTTTTCCCGGCAGGAAAACTGCCAGGAGAGCATTTGGCTGGGAATCCCGGCCGTCTGTATGCTCCCTAGCAGTTTTCCAGACAGGAAAACTGCCTGGGAAAATAGAGAACCTGCTCTCTATTTTCCCGTCGGGATTTCTAGCAGAGTGTTTCCTGCCAATAAAACCGGTCATCTGTATGCTTACCTGTCCAAGGTAAACCTGCGCATGCTCTATAAGACATAGACGCATGCGCGGTAGCATACAAGGTTAGTGTGGTGTGTAGCAAAATGGCACAGACAGCATCGAATGCGATGAGCGCTGGCTCATCGTAGTCGATGATGTCACCTCATTCTTGCCATTCAAAAGAATGGCGGTTCTTTTGAATGGCCATCTGTATCCACAGCATTGCAAGGCAAGCTTGCCAGGAATCCTGTCAGGAAACCTGACAAATGTTTTCCTGACGGGGTTCCTGGTCGTGTGTACAGGGCTTACCAGTTTTAGTAAATCGACCCCAGTGTCTAGCTCCAGCAGAATACAGTATATGTGATGAATAGAGGCTAAAGCATGAAGGAGGGGGTAGAAATAGCTATATAGAGCATCCCTTACTGTAACTCAGAGTGAGGGAAAGACAGTTATTAAAAGGGAAACAATACATGTGTAGCATGACATTTACTTCAGTATAAAAAGTACATTGCATGATATGAAATTTTAACCTTACATTTTTGGTACTTTGTATCACACAAGCAGAAATAAAAACATAACAACTAAATATCCAGATATAAATGAAACAGGACAAATTCTAACAAAGTGGAAGTACTGTAAGCTTTTTTTTTTTTTGCCCTTGTACCTGCAGGTAAGCCCATAAGGCATACCTGTATATACGGTGAATTTCTCCTAAAACCTACATGGTTTAGATGTCACACTTCTTGCAACCGATGAGGTCACCGGTGCATGCACTCTAAAGGGACGGCTTACCCATGCCGTCCATTCAGAGCCCCATGATGCGGCCTGTGACATCATCGTGGTGTGGCCAGACAGCTGGAGCACGCAAACCCAGAAGAAAGACCGGGTTAAAATGGAAGCCCTCATTGGTGACAGCATGTTCTAAAGTAAGGATTTCATAATGTGCGATGCAGACTAGCAAATTATGCTTTTACCTTGCAGGGTTTAAATAAAAAATAAAAAACTGGTGCGGTTTATTACCGCTTTAAGTTGAACAAAAGACTACGATTTTATTTTAGTTTTGGATATTTGAGGCCTATAAATGCTGTGATTTTTTTTATTATTTCCTTCATTTTGGTCGACAGAAATTACCTTTTACTTCCTGTCCAACTGACAAAAGAAGCAAGATTCCTACAAAATTTTAAGCATATTACACAAACATATGACCACAAATTGGCTTAAAAAACACAAAATTAAAAGTAACAACATAAATGATCCATAAATAAGTGCCATATACACTGCATCCTGAAAGTATTCACAGCACTTTACTTTTTCCACATTTTGTTCTGTTACAGCTTTATTCCAAAATGGAATAAATTCATTAATTATTCTCCTCAAAATTCTACATACAAATTTCTGCAGTACTGAAGGTCCCAAAGAGTACAGTGGCCTCCATCTGTAAACAAAAAGATGTTTGGAACCACTCTTCCTAGAATAATAATAATAAAGAAAAAAGAACGTATTTCACGTTGTCATTATGGGGTATTGTTTATAGAATTTTGAGGAAAATAATGAATTGATTCCCTTTTGGAATAAGGCTGTAACATAAAATATCGAAAAAGTGAAGCTATGTGAATGCACTGTATCAGTATTGCTTGCGATATAAAGCAAATCACTTCTCTAAAGACTGTATGGTCGTTTGACAATTAACTCCCATAGCATATCTGATAAAAGCACATAGTACTACATACAACATTAAACCAAATCAGCAACATAGTTTTTTTCATGGTTTTGTCAGTATAATTTATGCTTCTTTTGAAGAACAGTTGGATAACTAATCCTTGTACAGAAAATACATATTTATACACTAAAACAAGCATATATACCATGAATGCACATATATGCAGCCAGTTTCAATTTTGCTTTGGCAGACTGGCCATATCAACACAGCATTCCCTCTTGTTCTCTTGGCACTCTAAATAACCCAGGTCTCTGTTCCAGTTTGAAACCACTTTGGATTCAGGATTATGCTCACTTGATTCTATTTTAGTAGATATGCCAGTCCATATAGGGATTTTAATATCTAGATGTTGCATAAGTTGTGTCAGAACCTCATCGATATAACCATGAATGCGCAAGTCAGCATACCGATCCTTGGGAAAAAGGAATACAATTCTAGTTAGTAAATAGTCGCAAAAAACACTAGATTGTTTACAAAAAATAAAATAATGCAGTAAAGATGGAAATGTTATGAAATGAACAAGATCATGCCCATCGGAGCCTAATTTGTTTTAAATTATAGACATGTCAAGTCTAAAATGTTCAGAACATTATACTGAATATCAATTTAAAACATTTTACAGTAAGATTTAGCACATACTGGAATTTACACAGGAATTGGGTAGCTAAAGCATTACTTTGGGTTTCTTTCAGACAGTATTCTTTTTATCAAAGACATTCAGGAAATTATAATGTCTCACCATTTAATAAACCATAGTATACATAAATGTAGAACTAAAAGGCAAAACACTTAGAGGGGAAATCTTCCAATGGGGACACCCATTCTGGTGACCTTGGAGTCCCTAAGAGATTTCCTTAACCTGCCTAGTGGTATTCCCGAGTCAGGCTCAGGGTGAAATTTCAGTACTATTAGCGGTATGCCCGAGCCTGACTCTGGATCGCATTGCAGGATACAGGGGAAGTTACTTACCTTGTCCCCTGGATCCTGCGATGTCTCCCCACCGTGTGAGAGAGCCATCTCTTCGCTCGATTCACACAGTGCCCGAGTGCCGCCAAGCTCAGTTCCCTGCAACGTTCCGACACACGGGGACGGAGAACGGCGCCAAATTAAAAAAAAAAAAAAAAAAACAACACACCACAATACATACTTACAGATTGCAGTACTGTATACAATAATTACACATCCCCTTTGTCCCTAGTGGTCTGTCCAGTGTCTTGCATGCACATTTATATAGTAAAGACTGTTTTTTTTGCCTGGAAACTGGAGATTGTCCATAGCAACCAAAAAGGGTCCCTTTATGTCAAAAGTGTTTTTAGTAGGGTTGTCCCGATACCAGTATCGGTACCGATGCCGAGTATTTGCGGGAGTACTTGTACTCCCGCAAATACCCCCGATACCAGAATAGAATACTTTTTTGACGAACGTCGCATCGCATCCGCCGCATCGAAACCCGCCGATGCAAGGGGTTAAACATCGTGCGGGAACATCACAGCTTTCATTTGAATAGCTGTAGTGTTCCCGCCCGTATAGACACTCCCCCTTGCTCTCGATTGGATGGATGATCGTGATCTGTCCAATCCCGAGCAAGGGGGAGCGTCTATACGGGCGGGAAAAATACAACTATTCAAGCTGTGATGTTCCCCGGGCGGCGGCGGTGACTAGGTAGGGGAGACATGGCTGGGGGACTTCATATATGGTTGCATTTGTGGGGTACATGGCTGCATATCTGGGAGACTTGGCTGCATTTGTGGGGTACATGGCTGCATATCTGGGAGACTTGGCTGCATTTGTGGGGTACATGGCTGCATATCTGGGAGACTTGGCTGCATTTGTGGGGTATATGGCTGCATATCTGGGAGACTTGGCTGCATTTGTGAGGGACATGGCTGAAGGGACATGGCTGCATATGTGAGGGACATGGCTAGAGGGACATGACTGAAGGGACATGGCTGCATATGTGAGGGACATGACTGAACGGACATGGCTGCATATGTGAGGGGCATGGCTAGAGGGACATGGCTGAACGGACATGGCTGCATATGTGAGGGACATGGCTGAAGGGACATGACTGCATATGTGAGGGACATGGCTGAAGGGACATGACTGCATATGTGAGGGACATGGCTAGAGGGACATGGCTGCATATGTGAGGGGCATGGCTAGAGGGACATGGCTGAAGGGACATGGCTGCATATGTGAACGACATGGCTAGAGGGACATGGCTGCATATGTGAGGGACATGGCTAGAGGGACATGGCTGCATATGTGAGGGACATGGCTAGAGGGACATGGCTGAAGGGACATGGCTGCATATGTGAGGGGCATGGCTAGAGGGACATGGCTGAAGGGACATGGCTGCATATGTGAGGGACATGACTGAACGGACATGGCTACATATGTGAGGGGCATGGCTAGAGGGACATGGCTGCATATGTGAGGGGCATGGCTAGAGGGACATGGCTGAAGGGACATGGCTGCATATGTGAGGGACATGGCTAGAGGGACATGGCTAGAGGGACATGGCTAGAGGGACATGGCTAGAGGGACATGGCTGCATATGTGAGGGACATGGCTGAAGGGACATGGCTGCATATGTGGGGGACATGGCTGAAGGGACATGACTGCATATGTGAGGGACATGGCTGGAGGGACATGGCTGCATATGTGGGGGACATGGCTGCATATGTGGGGGACATGGCTGCATTTGGGGACACATTTAAAAAAAAGTATCGGTATTCGTTATCGGCGACTATTTGACAAAAAAGTATCGGTACTTGTACTCGGTCCTAAAAAAAGTGGTATCGGGACAACCCTAGTTTTTAGACCAGCTCGAAAATAAATAACAAACAAATAATAAATTAGAATCACTTGCAGAATTGAGCGATAGCGATTTGTGGGGAAATTCGTCTTCAGACACTGAAAGTAATGACAGCGACAATTCTGCAACTGAGCAAATTTCATTGTTTTTTATTCGATTACATATATAATATAAGGTGACTGGGCGTATAAGACGACCCCCTAATTTTCCAGCTAAAAATGTTGGTTTTGGGATATATTTGCTGTATAAGATGACCCCTCACTGTGCCATTGCCTCACCACACTGTGCCATTGCCTCATCACACCGTGCCATTGCCTCACATCGCCAATCTTCCGTACTTTAGTGAGTCCATTTTTTTAAAAGCTGCGCCTCTTCCTTGTGCTGTTCGGCGATAGGCGCAACACTTAGTTTCCCAGCAGAGCCTGTGTTCAGTGTACGGCCTATTACAGACGTCCTCTCGTCCGAGGCTGAGGACGAGACGATGCCCGTGATAGGCGGATCACTGAGCCCATCACGGAACAGCATGAGGAGGCGCGGCTTTTAAAAAATGGATGTCCACAGTCTGCAACCAATTTTTGAGCCAAATTTTCAAGTACAAAGGTCGTCTTATACACCGGCAAATACGGTATATTATTTGTTATAATTATTTTTAGTTATTTATTATATTATAATTTATGATCTTGTGTTTCAAATGTCATCATACCAGGGATGTCTACTAGACTCTTGTTTAGACAGATTTAAGTGAGTTATTCCTAAGAATTACAGGCCTACAATAAAAAACGCCAAATTTCCATGCAAAATAATGGTACCGCTTTCAGCGCCTAAAATCTGACATAATCATACTGCCAGGGAGGTTAATTTGCAAGGATTTCCTCTTACGTCCTATTTGGAAAGTAAATCTAGCCAAATCCATGCTAGATCCTTTTTCTGAGCATGCAGTTCTCTAAAAAAGCTGAAATTCAATTCAAACCAGTGTTCACACTGGAGTGGCAGCTCATCCCTAATAAAGAGTAGCTGCTCTAATTTTCATTAAGTTACTTTTGCTTTGGGGGGCGTGGCTGGCCAGCAATGGAGATGGCTGCTTAGTGCCTGAGCTTGTCTGCCAGGGAGAGAACCGGAGCACTTGAAGCCCGTTTTGGAAGGCGTTTGGCGCCCATTCACCCTCCTGAGACCCAGCAGACACTTACCAGAGATGTCTGGGAAGAGGAAGACCGACCATCACCTGCAGAAGCTGACGGCCTTCTTTCAGTACACAGGCCAGGTCAGTCAAAATGGCGCTGGCAGCAACGCAGAGCTGGGGGCCCGATCGGACAGTTACAATCCCATCCTGGGCGCACAGGACTCCCTCTGTCCCCCTTCACCTCCCCCACCTAAAACGGGAAGCCGGGCGAAAGCGCGGCTCCGCACCGATCGCATCGCGCCGCGAAAGTCCCCGCAAATCGAGGCCCCGGCTTGCGGCCTACTCCCGGCGAACCAGGCCCTACATTCATCCATGGCCTCCTTCCCTACAACAGGCCAGCCAGTGGTAGATACCACGCTAAAAGACATGTTGTTATCCCTCCAGTCCTCCCTAATGACAGACCTGTCCTCAGTACTCTCTAAAATCGCCACAGACCTGCAGGTGATGGATGGCAGAGTCACACACATGGAAAATAGTATGGGGGATTGTACAACCACAGTAAATGAACTGGTAGACACCTATGATGACATACAGACAGAGCAAAAATGGATGAGGGCCAAGCTGGCCGATTTGGAAGATAGATCCAGGAGAAATAACCTGAAACTCAGGGGGGTCCCAGGATCCATTCCGCCAGCTGACCTTCCCAAATATGCCAAGGAACTTTTGCACACAATACTGCCTGATGCCTCGCCTAGGGATCTTATAATTGATAGGATCCACCGCATAGCTAAGCCCTCGCACCTAGCTGCCTCGGTCCCGAGAGACGTCCTGTTGAGAATCCACTTTTTTCACATCAAGGAACAGCTACTCATGGCCGCCAGAGGGGGACCGTCGCTGCAACATCCATTCGAGGGGGTCCTGCTCTTCCCTGACCTCTCCAAATACACTCTCCAACTCAGACGACAGCTTAGCCCAATCACCAAGGGCCTCCACAACAACAAGGTCCAGTACAAATGGCGCTACCCGGCCACTCTACTTGTGACGAAGAATGGTTCCTCGCACGTTATCCAGGATCTGCAGAAAGGATTGCAACTACTCCATTCTTGGGGTATTCTACCTGGCTTGCCTCAGGACACCTCAGCCCCTCAAGCTCGACGTGGATCCAGACCCACTCACCACTGCCCCGTTGCCCAGGGGGATGGTCCGGAGCAGATGACCTGAAGATCCCGGGCATTCCTCTCTACATCTACGTAACAGATGCTCTCCCTGGCATCCAGCTTTCTACCTGTTCTTCTTTTCTTTTTTTTGTTGTTGACTCTCTTTCCTACGAGCTTTAGTTTTGAAGCATCAGCCTTGTGACACTTATTCCCCAATCCAGCGGTTTAGTTGGACACCTTGTCCCTGCACTCCGCTTCCTGAATCTCTAGGTGGCACCGCCACCGTGAACTGTATACCTTGTTATTACCAGTTACTCACCAGTTTTTCTTGCTTGTTTAGTTCCAGTCATTTGAACTTCTGTTACAGCACTTCTGTACCGTGCAGGTCACTGCACAGGCGACGGATCTTTGACCGACGACCCTCTCAGCAACATCCTCATCTCCCTCACGCAGAACAACTCACCCGGCTCTTCTAACTGTAAGTGACTCTCTATCCCAAATCCCACCTGATCCCTGACCTTTAATGGCGACTACAATCCTATCTCTTAACGCTAACGGGCTAAACCACCCGGCAAAAAGACACTCATTATGGAAGACCGCTCTGAACCTAAACTGCGACATACTGTGTGTTCAAGAAACACACCTTATGGGCACTGGTGCACCTGTGTGTACCAACAGACACTTTCCCCACATATTTGCGGCACCCTTCTCCTCCAAAAAAAGAGGAGTGCTCATAGCAATCAGGGACACTGTCAAATTCCTCCTGCACCATGTGGTGATAGACCCGGAGGGAAGATATGTTATTCTTGTATGTACTGTAAATGATATGAAATATACCCTGGTTAGCATCTATACTCCCAACGTCAGACAGGTCAGTTTCCTCCGAAAGGTAATGAAGGTTGTGCACTCCGTCAAGCAGGGAAGCTTGATTGTAGGTGGAGATTTCAACCTAGTCCCGAAAATGTCCCTGGACTCCACCTCTGCCTCAAAACGCAGGGAGTCCCCTCTAAAACACTTTATGACCACACATGACCTGTTTGACGTTTGGAGGTGCTGCCACGGCTCTGAACGTGATTACACGTATCTCTCTCCCCTTCACAAAACGTACTCACGCATTGACATGTTTCTCACTGACAAATGGCTTCTACAATCTATCAGCGCGTCTGTGATCCACACCACGACCTGGTCGGACCATGCCCCTATCTCCATCACAATTTCTGACTCCCCTACAACTAGGCACGCATTTTTATGGCGAGCCAATAACTACATCATAAAACACCCTTCTTTTTCACCAACAATCTCTGACCACCTGTCAGAATATTTTGAAACTAATACGGGCTCGGTGCCCGATCCAGGCGTGGTGTAGAACGCGCATAAAGAGTTCATAAGGGGAATTCTGATCAAACTAAGCTCCTCTCATAAAAAACATAGATCTCTAAAGATAGACACTCTTACATCGCAAATAGACACTTCCGAGAGACTCAACAAGTCCGCTCCGGACCCGGCTAGGACCGCTCACATTCTCTCCCTACGCCAGGAGCTGAGACTCCTTCTCCTCCAATCCTTTGAACATCACCAAAGGAAATGGAAGGCAGTTACTTACTCCACGTCCAATAAAGAGGGCAAAGCACTGGCTCAGCACATTAAAGGCAGGAAAGCCAAAAGCAAGATTAATCACCTTTTTCATCCACACACCAACGCAAAACTCACAAACCCCCAGGATATAGCCGATGCTTTCAGCACGTACTACGGAGACCTTTACAACCTATGTAATGACCGTAACACACACCAACCTTCCCAGACCGACATAGACAATTTCCTTAACCATGTCACTCTACCATCCCTCTTAGCGGATCAATTAGCCCGATTGAATGAACCCTTTTCCACGTCTGAAATTTTGGCAACCATCAAATCTATGCCCCTGGGCAAGTCCCCTGGCCCAGACAGACTTACTGGGGAATATTATAAACAATTCGCCCAACATTTAGCGCCCACCCTGGCTGCTGTGTATAATACCGCGGCTGCCTCCTCCAAATTTCCAACAGAATCTTTACAAGCTTTGGTGGTCACACTGCCTAAACCGGGTAAAGACCCAATAATACCCCAAAATTTCCGCCCAATATCGCTCCTCAACCTAGACCTAAAAATATACGCAAAAACGATTGCCACAAGACTTGTCAGTATCATGCCCACATTGATCCACAGGGATCAATCTGGATTTACAACTGGCAGGCAAGCGTCAGATGCCACGAGGCGGGTGATCGACATTCTCCACTACGCCGAGTCCAGTGGAACGCCTTCTCTGCTCCTAGTCTTGGATGCAGAGAAGGCGTTCGACAGAATTCATTGGGGTTACCTACGTAGGGTGCTTGAGAGGTTTGGATTTCAGGGGCACATACTCACCGCTTTACTTGCACTTTATACATCCCCATCTGCACGAGTGTTCTCAGCCGATATAATTTCCCAACCATTCAACATAACAAACGGCACCAGGCAGGGCTGCCCGTTGTCGCCGCTGATGTTTAATCTACTCATAGAACCACTAGCGGAACACATCAGGCAGAATCCATGAATCTCTGGTTTTCAAATAGGCTCTACCTCTCACAAGATTATTCTGTTCGCAGACGACGTCATTCTTATGTTAACTGACCCAACGCTATCCCTTCTAGAAGCACACAAAACCCTCCAGTGGTTTAGCGAAGTGTCATACTATAAAATAAATGCCAACAAATCCTACATACTGGACCTGGGTCTTGACGCCACTTCCAAAAACCTGTTGCAAGCACAATTTCCCTTTACCTGGGCGGAACACGAGATTTCCTACCTGGGAATCCGATTGACAAGCACCACCAAACATTTATTTAGGAGTAACTTCAAACCCTTCCTCGACAAACTCCAGAAAGATATTATGGGCCTGGCCAAACATGAACTATCCTGGTCCGGTAGGCTCGCAGCATTTAAGATGATGCACCTACCACAGCTACTGTATTTGTTTCGCACACTCCCTATCCCTATCCCAACATCTTACTTCCAGTCCCTACAAACTACCCTGAACACACTGCTTTGGCAAGGCAAGAAGCCTCGCTGCGCAAAGCAACTGCTCACCAAACATAAACAGGCCGGAGGGGCAGGGTCCATAGACTTCAAAGAGTATTACTGGGCTACAATTCTTACTCAGCTTAAGGACTGGTTCCAGCCGTTCCCTCTCACACTGTGGGGACAGCTGGAATCCACATTGGTTACACATAACAATCTCCGAGACTGGATTCTGGGAGTACCACATGGCACGCTGGTCTCCAACTCACTCCCCCCCACGATGAGAGCATCGACCTTAGCCTGGAAATTTTTGGTCCAGCAAGGTGAAATCCATCCTCACCCATTCCACCCTCCTATTCCTTTGACCTGCCTTCAACACTGCACTACAGACCTTGACTTAAAACATTGGACAGCCAATGGTATATCCTACGTCCAAGACCTATTTAGTGGACAAACATTACTCACGTTCCCTCAGCTACAAACTAAGTTCCACCTGGCACATTCGGAAGTCTTTACCTACCTTAGAATCAGACACTGTCTATCTCAGGTGCCCAACCCTTGCTATCCTATTCCCCCTTCAACGTGGTCATTCCTTAATACCTCCCCTTCGAAAAAGAAGGGAATTTCCCTTTTCTATAATATCTTTCGCCAAAAACAGGTCTTCTCCAAAGCCAAACCTCACTTCCAATGGGATGTAGACGTGGGCCAAACTCTCACTGATGACCAATGGCAGTCTGCACTTAGGTCCATCTACAAAGCTACTCGAAACGCGGCGCTGTGGGAACTCACACTAAAAATCTCCCAGCGCTGGTACCTCACACCAGCTAAAATAGCTAAATTTGGTATAAACAGCCCTGACACATGTTGGCGATGCACCGGCACTAAGGGAGATATGTTACATATCTTCTGGTCTTGCCCGTCCATTGCCATGTATTGGTCTGCCATCTTCTGTATACTGACAGATGTCACAGGCAGTCCTATACTCCCATCACCATCGATGGCACTACTAAACATTAATATGGATCAGATACCTGCTGACTCACGCCTCGTAGCCACCAATATCCTTCTGGCAGCTCGGCTGAGCATTACCAGACTCTGGAAATCTACCAAGCCCCCGTCGATAGAGAACACTATTGAGCTAATTAATCTGCACTACAACTATGAGCTTACTCTGGCCTCTAGCAAGGGACGCATGGTAGAAGCCCACAAAACATGGCGTCCATGGACACGTTGGTCCAACACAGCACTATTTCTGTGAACCCGGTGGCCGCAAACGCACCCAGGCTGTCAGGATTCTAACTTTAGCTGTCACCTTATACCATGTAAGTCCGATAAATTCTATATGCACCCTTATTTTGATCTGTTATCTGAACTATGCTATTTAGCTAAACGATTGAATATGACTTAACTGCTGTATACGACTGTTTATTCACTCTTGTCGAAGAACTGGTATACATTCTACTTGTATAATCTGTAAAATGTTAAACTCAATAAAAACTATTGTTGAAAAAAAAAGTTACTTTTGCTTTGTAAAATACTTTTTTTGCAACAGAAATAAAAAAAAGGAAAACTTCCATCTGCTGACTTCATGCAAAAATAAAAAATCCTTTTATGCAATATTTAATATACGCATGTCTGCTTAAAAAGGACATTTTGGGGGCATGGCTTGGCACATAGTAAATATATGGCAGCTTGAACGGAGAACTCCAGCACAGCGGGAGGACTAACATGGCTTTTATTCTTCTCTGGAAAATTGGATGCTCCCTACCCTTTGTTGGCACAACCTTCCAGAAATATTCCACACACAGTAGGCGACTGCACCAGAGGAGTCTCCCTTGCGCTCCTCTCCATCCGTCATGTCACTAAGACAGTCTGATTCTCAGCAGAAGCCCAAGCAGACATGGAAGCCTATCACTAATACAACAGGTGCTGAAAATGGCAGACTCACAACTCATTGCTTCGGATATCAAGAACATGCTTACAGATGCTGCCTCAGAGCTTAAAGAGGAGTTCCACCCATTTTTCGAACTTTGTCTGAGCTGCATGCCCTTACCTTATAGATCTCACAATGGCAATTATTTATTTATTTTGATGCTTCTAAATACGTTTTTTTAATTTGCCCCGCCCTTAATCGCCTAGGCGAATAAGTCACATGATGATTCGCAAGGGTTCCTGGGATAGCAGCGTCATGTACCCCAGGAGTCCTTGTGAATCGCCTATTGCCGAAATCTCGCGTTTTTTTGCATGTGACGCGATGGGAGGAGCTACTGTCAGCCGGGAGGAAGTAAACATCTCCAAACATGAGTATGTGGCCTGGCTATTTGCAGTGCCACGGGTTTGCAAGATATAATGTCTCCCCTCTCCCTGGTGACAGCCTTGTTTAGCAGAGCAGTGTGTCAGATAATCTTAGCTTCCCCCTCCTCCTCCTCCTCTCCTGCTCTGTATACACATACACACGAGGAGGAGGGGGAGGGGGGAGCAGGGACAACGCTGATCTCCGGGTCAGTAAAAAGTTTATCTTTGCTGTGTAGATGGACAGGGGAGAGAGCGGCTGAAAAGGAGGACAAGGTAGAAAATATGTGTAGTGATAGAGGGATTAGGAGGATGTGTACTGGAAGCGTTGGCAGGGAGAAGACAATGCTAGAAGTGTGGATTGGATTTTAAATCTGACAACGGTCACAGGCTGCGTGTGATGGGCACATAGGATGGGATGGGATTCGATGTGCTGTGGACGATGGAATTTGATGTGCTGTGGGTGATGCGATTTGTTGTGCTGGGTGGTGGTGTGATTTGTTGTGCTGGGGGGTGATGCAATTTGTTGTGCTAGGGGTTATGCTATTCGATGTGCTGGGGGGGTGATGCGATTCATTGTGCTGGGGGGTGATGCGATCCGTTGTGCTGGGGGTGATGCAATGTGCTGTGGATGATGCAATTCGATGTGCTGGGGGGTCATGCAATAAACTGGGGGTGATGCGATTTGCTGTGCTGAGGGCGATGCAATGTGCTGGGGGTTGATGCGATTCGTTGTGCTGAGGGCGATGCAATGTGCTGGGGGGTGATGTGATTTGTTGTGCTGGGGGTGATGTGATGCAATGTGCTGCGGGGTGATGCGATTCGTTGTGCTGGGGGTGATGCGATTCGTTGTGCTGGGGGTGATGTGATTTATTGTGCTGGGGGTGATGTGATGCAATGTGCTGCGGGGTGATGCGATTCGTTGTGCTGGGGGTGATGCGATTCGTTGTGCTGGGGGTGATGCAATGTGCTGTGGATGATGCAATTCGATGTGCTGGGGGTGATGCAATAAACTGGGGGTGATGCGATTCACTGTGCTGAGGGCGATGCAATGTGCTGGGGGTTGATGCGATTCGTTGTGCTGAGGGCGATGCAATGTGCTGCGGGGTGATGCGATTCGTTGTGCTGGGGGTGATGCGATTCGTTGTGCTGGGGGTGATGCGATTCGTTGTGCTGGGGGTGATGCGATTCGTTGTCTGGGGGTGATGTGATTTGTTGTGCTGGGGGTGATTATGCAATGTGCTGCGGGGTGATGCGATTCGTTGTGCTGGGGGGATGCATTCGTTTGCTGGGGATGCATTCGTTGGCTGGGGGTGATGCGATGCATGTGCTGCGGGGTGATGCGATTCGTTGTGCTGGGCGTGTGCAATGTGCTGGGAGTGATGCAATGTGCTGGGGGTATGCGATGCATGTGCTGCGGGGTGATGCGATTCGTTGTGCTGGGCGGAGAATTCCTTGTCTGGGGTGATGCATGTGCTGGGGGTGATGCATTTGTTGTGCTAGGGGGAGGATTTGTTGTGCTGGGGGTGATGTGATGCAATGTGCTGCGGGGTGATGGATTCGTTGTGCTGGGCGTGATGCGATTCGTTTCTGGGCTGATGCAATTCGTTGTGCTGGGGGTGATGCAATGTGCTGGGGGGATGCGATTTGTTGTCTGGGTGTGATGCGATTTGTTGTGCTGGGGGTATGCGATTTGTTGTGCTGGGGGTGATGCTATTTGATTGTGGGGGGGTGATGCATGTGCTGTGGGTGATGTGATTTGTTGTGCTGGGGGGTGATGCGATTCGTTGTGCTGGGGGGTGAGAATGTGCTGGGGGCGATGCGATTCAATGTGCTGGGGGTGGATGCATTCGTTGTGCTGAGGGTGATGCATGTGCTGGGGGTTGTGCGATTCGTTGGCTGAGGGTGATGCAATGTGCTGGGGGTGGATGCATTCGTTGTGCTGAGGGTGATGCATGTGCTGGGGGTGAGGATTCGTTGTCTCGGAGTGATGCGATTCGTTTGTTCCGGGGTTGTGATGCGATTCGTTGTGCTGGGGGTGATCAATGTCTGGGGGTGATGCATCGTTGTGCTGGGGGTGTCATGTGCTGGGGGTGTCATTCGTTGTGCTGGGGGTGATGCAATGTGCTGGGGGTGATGCATTCGTTGTCTGGGGGTGATGCGATTTATTCTGGGGGTGATCGATTTATTGTGCTGGGGGTGATGCGACTTGGCGGGGGTCGAGCGATCCAAGCATAAAGATTTTGTTGCTGAGATTTTTATTTTTTTAAATGAACAGCTGTACATAAATAAGTAGCCTATACACACACACATTTCTGAAATGCACAATTTCCTGGTTCTTGCAGGGAGGAGAGGTTTGCATAGAAAAGTGTCAACTTCCTCTGAATCCGTTGCTATGGAAACCTGACCTAAACTCTATTACATCGCTTGTCACACTGACATGTCGAGATTGCAATCAGGAAATCGGATATCAGTAGCCCAACTTAAGATGCCACGGTTATGCAGTTTTAAAACTTTCAAAATGCTGTAACAACCTAACAAAACGGCCTTAGTTTCAGACTAACTTTACTAGAATACATTAAGCTTGTGTATTACAGAGGTATTTTTATTTAAAAAGTGTAATTTCTGCTGGAACACCCCTTTAAATTGGTTAATTTTTTTTTTTTTTTAAACAAACATATCATACTTGCCTCCGCTGTGCAGTTCATTTTGCACAGTGTGGCCCTGATCCTGCTGTTCTGCTGTTTCCGATCAGCTGGCATACCCAGACGGCGTTGCTTATTTGTGAAAGGAATGACCTATAATCGTCCAGTGACATTTGCCAACATTTACTGCCCCAATGAGCGGCAAGTCACCTTCCTCTGCCAAGTAACTGATCTTTTGATTTCCTTTCAAATGGGTATTGTGATCTTGGGGGGTGCGATTAATCACATCCCACTCAACCCATTGCTTGACTCATAGTGGATTAGTGGATAGTGGATTTTGACGCCGCTTGTCCCTTCTCGGGACCATCCGCCAAAATAAACAAAATATTTCTCTTGCGTATCTGAGCGGTTGCCTGCAGATACATACACCTTTACAGCTCTCACAAGATCTAGAGAGCGCAACAACTTTTCCTCCGCTGTCTGCGGATTCGGAAAAAAAGAAGGTAGGACAATGTCCTGATTTAAATGTAAAGCCCACACCACCTTAGGTTAAAAAAGCAGTATGGGGTCGTAGTACAATTTTGTCTTTATGAAAAACGAAATAAGGCTTTTTACAGGAAAGAACTGCTAATTCCGATACTCTTCTAGCCGAAGAGATAGCAATCAAAAAGGCCAACTTTCTGCTTAAAAGAATCAGCGGAATGTGGCGAATAGGTTCAAAGGGTTGCCTCTGCAACACTGATAGTACTAAATTCAAATCCCATGGGCACAAGGGAGACTTGACTGGCGGATTGAGCCGCAGTACTCCCTGAATAAAAGCCTGCACTAGGGAATGGGATGCCAGTGGTCTTTGAAAGAAGACTGATAGAGCTGATATTTGACCCTTAAGAGCTAATTTCATATCCACTCCTAGCTGGACAGAAAGCAAGAATCCTACTTATGTTATATCACTGAGAATTCCATTTTTTAGGCCGCGTACAAACGATCGAATTTGTCCGCTGAAAACGGTCCGATGGACCGTTTCAGCAGACATCTCCGATCGTGTGTACGGGCTAGCGGACAGGTTTGTCCATCGGACAAATTTCAAAGCATTCTTTGAAATTTGTCCGCTACAAACCTGTCCGCCGGATATGTCCGCTGGTTAGTACGGGAAACCAGCGGACAAATCCTCCCGCACATGCGTCGTATCCTGTGAATGGATCCGACGCATGCGCGCGGAAGTGTTTACTTCCTGGTGCGTGACGTATCGGTGACGTGGCGGCGTCAACGTCACCACGCTGTCTGCCGACGGGGATTTTGATCCGATGGTGTTGTACACCGAAATCCGATGAGATATGTCCGCTCTAAACTGTCCGTAGGACAAGTTTGAGCGGACATATCTCATCGTGTGTACGAGGCCTTAGTTTCACACCATGAAACATGTTTTCCATACTCTGTAGTGGATTTGTCTGGAAGCTGGCTTTCTGGCAATAATAATTCGTAGAAAGTACCGGACCTGAGAGCCCTCTTCTTTAGAATGTGGGTCTAAGCAGCCAAACCATCAAATTTAGCCCTGGTAAGTAAGGGTGGAATACTGGACCTTGTGACAACAGATCGCGACGAAGCGGAAGCTTCCACGGAGTTCCCACTGCCATCTTTATGATCTTGGCATACCAGGGTCTTCTGGGCCAATCTGGATCAATCCCTCTTGATCCTGCAAATCAGCCTCTGTAGAAGGGAGATTGGTGGAAAGGCATAGGATCACTGAGAACTGATTCCATGGCACTACCAGTGCATCGGATCTGTAAGCCAGAGGATCTTTTGTCCTGGACACAAAATTGTCCAACTTTCTGTTGAACCTGGAGGCTAGTAGTTCGCCTTTTGTCCCTTTGTGAGGACTTAGTGATTAAATTCTCTTGAGCAACAAGCCGAGGTACCCATATGCATATACTACTGTGCTCAGTTTAGCAATTTACATTAAGTATGCAACTTAAACACAGTTTCATGCAAAGAGTATGTGTCTTTTTGGTAATGCCCAACCACATAGCTTACGTGTCCCCAAGAAGCTGCCGTGTCCGAGGGAGAGCTGCTGTGGCTTTCTTGCTGCCTCTGGCTCCTGTCTGAGGGCGCCATTTTCAAAACTTGGCGTGCCAGTGAGCGCTCCCACTACTTCCAGTTTCAATAGTCAAAGCACGCGTAACCTAGACTGCTGGGGTGGCTGCCTGGAGGCATGGGGACCTTCCCTGGTGACTTTTCATCCTATTTTTATGAATAATAGAGAGGTTTGGTGCAGAGCTCTGCAGCAGAAAACATGCTTGTGGGTCTGACACATCTGTGGCTTAAAGAGGAGGTTCACCCTAAATATACTCTTTCCCATGTGATCCAGCATACTGGCGTCAGCGCCAGTATGCTGTATTTTATTTTTTAAATGCCCCACTTACTGTGTAATCTTTCATTTTGATTTATTTCCCCCACGGTGGATGGCGCCTCTATAGCCCGTCACGGCTTCTGAAAATACACGATTTAGGACTCGGGTATTTCCGGCGCTATGCGGCACCTGCGCACAGACCTAGGATCTGACTGCGCAGGCGCCGTATTTCTCCGAGTCCTATTGCTATGGCACGTCACACCCGCCGAAATAGGACTCGGAGAAATACGGCGCCTGCGCAGTCAGCTCCTAGGTCTGTGCGCAGGCGTCGTATTGCGCCGGAAATACCCGAGTCCTAAATCGGGTATTTTCGGAAGCCGTGACGGGCTATACAGGCGCCATCCACCGCGGGGGAAATAAATCAAAATTAAAGATTACACAGTAAGTGGGGCATTTAAAAAAAAACAAAAAAACAGCATACTGGTGCTGACGCCAGTATGCTGGATCACATGGGAAAGAGTATATTTAGGGTGAACTTCCGCTTTAAGGTAAGTTCAGATCTTTAGTCCCTCTGGTGGTCAAACTTGAGAAGACACCTCTCCGATTTTTTTTTTGGAAAAGGTCCTCAAGATAAAACTTAGGCTCCTTTTCCTCTTACCTTATCCTCGCTGCAGGGTTACTTTCTGTTTTTACAGACAGTCCCAATCTTGACCCATCTCTACGGGCTTTGTGTGCCAACCTTCAGGGGTATGGGTTCCCATTTAAAGGATACCTCTACCCTGGGCCTTGTAAAAGACTCTGACCAGGCCTTTAAGCTGCAATAGCGAAAGTGCTGGAACTTTAGAGCCCAGTTCTCCAAAGAGACATTACAGGCGACTCCTCCTGCGTGAGGCCTGGATCTCATCCAATTTTGGCTTAATAATTTAGCGCTCTGGATGGACCCACCGGTCTAGCTCTTCTAGCCCTGAAAAGGGTGAAATCAGCGACGGATTTAACTATGATAAGTGAACTTAAATGTAACATTGTAATACAGTATGAAATAGAAATAGTATTATTTTAAAAATAAAAATGTGATTGAAATCCTGCTTTAAGAAAATAAAACTGCAAGTCAATACTTTTCTTTTACAGGACTCATGGAGGACCCTATATCCTGATACAAAGGAAGGGAACAACAGTGGAAGGATGTTGGCCAGGATATTTCAAGGAAAAAAAAAAAAAGGGCACAAATTACTGTAACGCTACCATAAAACTAAAGGGATAGCACAGCAATTTGTGAAATAGTATACCAAGCTTTACAACCTTGCTGGCTACATTACAGGACCATACTTCCTCACCATGATCTACTCTTATTAAAGACTATCTAGCTGCCCAAGATATTCCCAACATTCCCAAGGCTGTCCCTACACTAGAGCAACCTATATCAGAAGATGAACTCTCCCTGGCCTCAAAACAAAATCAAACCAGGAAAGAGCCCTGGACCTGATGGATTTCACAGGCAATATAATAAGAGCTTTCAAAAACTCCATACACTTTTTTTTTATTATTATTGGATTTTTCAGATATATAACAAAGTAGTTCATCAACATTTTGGTTCGATAATGTCATCATAAACAAATATAAGACTTATATAAGGTGAACAAAATACATTACCAGTATCTTAATGATTTGTTCTCAATGCAATACAACTATCAATGTATTATTCTTTATTAAACAAATCCTCGTTTACCCCAAACGAGAACACTCTGTAAATAAGGGTAGGTTGTAAAAATTAACCGATTAAGGACATACGTAGACAAAATGGCACGGCTGGGCACAATGGCGTACATGTATGTCCCCTTTAAGATCCCAGCCGTAGGTTCGCAAGCGCGCCGCCGGCGGCGCGCTTGTGACCAGTTCCTCTTCTTCATGATCGTCCCCATGGGAACAGCGGACTTGATTACCACCGGGTCACAGAGAGGAAGAACGGGGAGAGGTGAGTGTAAACAAACCTCTCCCTGTGCTTCCTAGTGAGCCTGTCATTGATCGCCTGTTCCCTGTCATAGGGAACGAGGATCAGTGACGTCACACGCACAGCCACTCCCCCCCACAGTAAAAATCACTCCCCTAGGGCACACTTAACCCCTACAGCACCCCCTCCTGGTTAACCCCTTCACTGCCAGTGTCATTTTTACAGTAACCAGTGCATTTTTATATCACAAAAAATGACAATGATATGTAAAAAGGACAATGGTCTCAAAATGGTGTCAAAAGTATCCCCCATAATGTCGCAGTCACGATGATTAAAAAATAAAAAAACCTTGGTCGCCGCCATTACTAGAAAAAATAAAAAAATAAAAAAAATTGCACAAACCAATCAAGGCTTATTGCGATTTTTTTTACTAAAAATATGTATCGGCCTAAACTGGAAAAAAATAAAATGATTTTCTTATGTCTTTTTGGGGATATTTATTATAGCAAAAAGTACAAATATTGCATTTTGTTCAAAATTGTTCCTCTATTTTTCTTTATAGTGCAAAAAATAAAAACCGCAGAGGTGATCAAATACCACCAAAAGAAAGCTCTATTTGTGTAGGGGGGGGGGGGGAAAAGGACACCAATTTTGTTGTTTGGGAGCCACGTCGCACGACCACACAATTGTCAGTTAAAGCGACGCAGTGCCAAATCACAAAAAGGGGCAAGGTTCTTTAGCTGCATAAGAAAGTTAAAGTTCTCTCTTAGTCTTGTGATCTACCCGAAACACAATATTAGTAGTTCTCTGCATCTTGCAAGAAATTTGAAGCTCTATGATGTAAAGTCCATGCAAGCCAAACTTTTGTAAATTTACCTATGGCACAATTTTTGTGTGCCAACATTAATTCAAAATGGGCTATAGAACCGAGTTTTCAGTACAATCTTTTTTTTCTTGAAATATTTGAGAGGCAAGAACAGTAATAATCCCATGCAGGGGATATAAACAAAGTATATCATGGCACAGCTTACTAATATACATTAAAAGCATATTTGATTATAGAAATCTTCAAACATCAACAGCCCTCCGGCCAGGGGTCAACATAGGGTAGATGAGCTTAATTGCTCAGGTGTTAAGGCGTGGGGTAGTCCACCAAAAGTTTGGGAAACAAGACTAGAATCGGGGTCTTACGGAAAAAAACTGAAAAAACACCAAAAAGAGAAAGATATTAGAAAGCAAGGGAAAAGGGAGGTACAGAGCAGGAAAATTGGGTAGGAAAAATGTTCTAGGTTCCCCAGGTTGGGAGGGTAGAGGAAATCAATTAGCGAGGGCTAGGCTGGTCGGGTGCAAAGTGGGAAGAGCATAGGACCACCACGGCCCCTTAACCACTTCTGACCAGCCCCACGTCCAAAGACGTCATTTTTTTGAAGATGGATATCTCGGTAACGGCAGCAGCTGCTGCCACAACCGAGATATCCATCTCTTCGTGGGGCGGTCCTGTTAACGATAACGGCGGTCATCGCGGCGGATTCGCCGCGAGATCGCCGTTACCGGCGGTGGGAGAGGGTGCCCCCCCCCTTACCGCCGCTCTCCGCCGCTTACCGTAGCCGTCGGTAGCGGCGGAGGCGATCGGGTCCTCTTGCTGGCTGTCCGGGGATGCGACTGAGGGAAAATATGTCCCTCAGCCGTCCCCATACCTCTGCTGGGCGGAAGTGACGTCAAAACGTCATTTCCGCCCAGCGTCTTAAAGAGACATTTAATTTGTTTACATTTTGACTTTTTTTTTTTTTTCTTTTCTTTGCATTTAAGCCTGAATATGAGATCTGAGGTCTTTTTGACCCCAGATCTCATATATAAGAGGACCTGTCATGCTTTTTTCTATTACAAGGGATGTTTACATTCCTTGTAATAGGAATAAAAGTGATAATTTTTTTTTTTGTTTCAGTGTTAAAAATTATAAAATAAATAAAAATAAAACCGAAAACCCAAAAATTATTTTTTTAAAGTGCCCCGTCCCGACGAGCTCGCGCGCAGAAGCAAACGCATACGCGAGTAGCGCCCGCATATGAAAACGGTGTTCAAACCACACAAGTGAGGTATCGCCGCGATCGTTAGAGCGAGAGCAATAATTCTAGCCCTGGACCTCCTCTGCATCTCAAAAAATGCAACCTGTAGAATTTTTTAAACGTCGCCTATCGAGATTTTTAAGGGTAAAAGTTTGACGCCATGCCACGAGCGGGCGCAATTTTTTAAGCGTGACATGTTGGGTATCATTTTACTTGGCGTAACATCTTTCACAATATATAAAAAAATTGGGCCAAATTTATTGTTGTCTTATTTTTTAATTTGTCTTAATTTTAAGTTGTCTTATTTTTTAATTCAAGAAAGTGAATTTTTTCCAAAAAAAGTGCGCTTGTAAGACCGCTGCGCAAATACGGTGTGAGAAAAAGTATTGCAATGACCGCCATTTTACCTAGGGTGTTAGAAAAAAATATATATAATGTTTGGGGGTTTTAAATAATTTTCTAGCAAAAAAAACTGTTTTAGTCTCGTAAGCACCGAATCTGAAAAACAGGCTCGGGGCTGAAGTGGTTAAGGAACTTGGCGTGGGAATCATGGAGAATACTAGACATCTGAATCATGAAAGTCGTTGGTATGCGCTTCACTTCCGCAAACGAGACAGCTGGTTTCTTACAGGCTCTAGCTATTGTACGCTTTGCAGCGATTAACAAGTAGGTGGCCAGCTTTTGCTGATAATAAAAAGAGGCCTGGATCGGGCAGTGGAGTAAGACCAATTTGGCATCCTTGCAAGGGTATGTATGGAAGAGAGTAGACAGAAGACGAAAACCCTCGACCAGAATCCCACTAGGCGGAGGCAGGATCACCAAATATAAAGTTATTGAGTTTTAATATGACATCGGTAAGGAGCTAAAGAGGATTTCCATAAGTTCAGTTCAGTTTAGCGCTGTGTAAACTGTTGGCGCTATATACATCATGTATAATATATATGGAGAATAAAAAACTGCGCTACTGTGTAAAGGTATCGAGCAGCAACTATTAATGTTATACAACGCCAAAAGAAAGCTGCGCTATAAATGTGAACCTGTGTTTGCATTAAACAACCATGTTCTGCTTTGCGTTATTGAACTGTTGTATAACACTAGTCAGACAGCTTAACAATAATTCAGAAGTCAAGAAACGCGAGACATCAGATCTGTATGTATTCATTTTTTTTCCTGAATAACTTTGTAAAAATACAACATAAGCATAAACAAAACATGGTCAGAATAAACATTATACAGCAGCCTCACTCCATCAGTAAGAGTACTCAAACAATTTTATCATTATCCAGGAACAGATTGAAGCTCCTCTCATGAGGTTGCTAGTCCAGAATGAAGCGCATGAAATGGAGGAAATACAGTTCCAGGTTAAAGGTTACTGCCTCTCACTCTGAGAAAAATACAACTTCCTGTCGAGCTCTGTCAAAATAACCAACTCCGACCACTAGATGGCAGCAACATCAAACTAACATTGCAGTATAATCTGTAACAGCACATTGCACACACATTACTATGAAGAAAATGGGCAGAACAAACCATACTGATATTGAATGCACTCACAGCAGAAAAAGTAATAAAACAGGGATGATCACTGTGATAAGTACATCTAAAAACAAAAACAAAAACAAAAACAAAAATGTAAAATAAAATTATTATAGATGCATATACATATCTTACCTCTATAGAAAATGGCAACTAATAAACAATGCCACCAAGCATCAATAAACTACCACCAAAAGAAACAATACTCAGTGAAAATTAATCGGTGAAGAAAAAATATATTAGTCCATATATAAATTATATAAGGGGAGGGAAAAACCAAATACCCTTGGTAATCACAATGGCAAACCGGTGCTGGTGGCTACTGAATATATATATATATATATATATATATATATATATATATATATATATATATATATATATATATATATAAAAAAACTAATTTAGTCCATATAAATGAAGTATCCTCGGTGACAAGAAATCCACAACACCCGAGAGGAAGTGAGGATAGAAAAGTGCCTCCATCCAAGTATATACTGTCGTTTACCGGATGGATATGATCTCTTGTTACAGTATCAAGGAGCGCTTATGGCTTATAACCCAGCCTGGGGTCTCTGTGCCATGCAATAAACGTCTCAGCTATTTGATTATGCATGTGTGCATTCATATATGCACTCGTGTATGTACAGTTTGTTATTTTTACACATTTTATACATGTATCCGTATACATGTTGCTTGCCAACTCCTGTGTATACTGTTGTGGTCTAGCGTTAATGTATGCGTACAACATGGATTTTTAGTCTATATTGTGCCATTGCGATTTGGCAGTTGCTCAGTGCATTGCCCATTGTCCCAATAGTCTCCAGTGAATAATATATACAAGGACTTCAGGTCATTTGATATTTCAGCTACAAACTATGTTTGTGTCCTCTTTATGGTTTCTATGACTGCAGTCTTTTTTTACCTCAGTTTTATGTTTTTTTAGTCTTTATTGTCTATATGAATACATATAGTGTTTTGCCCTTACGTGTATTCCCTTATATATTCATGTTAGTATCCTTTCTATCAATAAAGATGACGATATTAAAGGCTCCTCGGGACTTAGATTGAGGCTTAGATACTAATTTCCTGTATTTAAGCGGTGAATCAGAACGCCCCCCATATGCCGTAAACCATGTCCCTCTAGTGACGAAACGCTGGGAGGAACAATGTTCTGACGACACCGCGTGTGTGCCAGTCCCGGTTTCGAGAGCCGACCGGCTGGATTTTCCTATATACCATTTTAAAACTTTGCAACTGTAAGGCCTCGTACACACGAGGCAATCGATTTTTTTTAAAACGGTCTGTCCGACCGATTTGAACAAATCTGTCTGCTGGCATTTTGGTTTGCTCGTGTGTACACACGAGCAAACCAAAATCCCCGCCAGCAGACAGCGCGCTGATGTGTCGGTGACGTTGACGCCGCTACGTCACCGCACCAGGAAGTAAAACACTTTCGCGCATGCGTCGAAATCATTTGGCGCGTGTGCGAGAAGACAGGTCTGCTGGTTAGCATACTAACCAGCAGACATGTCGGGCGGACGGGTTCCCAGCCGACAGATTTCAAAGCATGCCAAATCCGTCTGTTTGCCCGTACACACGATCGAATCTGTCTGCTGAAACGGCCTAGCAGACCGTTTCCAGCAGACAGATTTGATCGTGTGTACGAGGCCTAAGTATCCATTTGTCTTGATTATTTATTACATTTAAAAGGTTTTACATTATACTAGCCTGTTTGTTTTATATGGGGACACTTTCTTGAATCGGTTATATCTGTATGAGAACCATCATCACTGAAGTTGAGACGTTATTGCATGGCACAGTGACCCCAGGCTGGGTTATAAGCACTCCTTGATCTCTTGTTGAAATACATATCAATAAAATTGTATTAATTGATATTTATATTGATGAGAAAAGTGCCAAGAAAATCTGTTCCGTTCTTGTGTAAAAACTCCAAAATTGAATAATAAAATAGTAAAATGTCACATGAATAATATACTGTCCTCATACATGTTAGCATGGTGTGTAATCTGACATGTAGCTAAACCTCCGGTCTTGAAGAAGAGAAAACTGTACTGCTTTAACTTTCTCTTTTATTGATAGTAGATTGACAGTAAAGGTGAAACTACAGAATAAAAACAGTAGCATTTAGAACATAAAATATCCATGGTACATGGCGTAAGACACAGAATTATCTGCTATACATGCAGTACATGGGGTATTACAAATGATAGTAATGAACTATGAAACAAGTAACACATATAAGCTATGGTAAATGTCACAAGATAGTGCTCTTACCGACTATGCTTGAAAACAGGCTAAATAGCAGATGATGGGGCAGGAGCCCAGTGAGAATGTTTGGCTCCTGAGACACAAGATGGTGACTGCTAGCTGTACAGAACAAGACTAGCAAGGACCAGGAACTACCCAGAATACACTGGGACTCCCATAATGCACAGAGAAAACAGGCTGAATGAAATACATTAATTGGTCAATAGATGGTGCTGTTACCACACAATGTAATGCACATGAATTACAAGACAGGTGAAAAATTCAATGTCAACTGATAAACACACAAACAACCGGACCTATATCTAGGGACAGAACACTCCCTGCTTGACATCACTATTGTATTTGTTGGGTGTAAACAGTAGAATGAGTTCTCCTACTGGTCTCCGTATTTTAAATTCTACATTGTGTATAATTCCGTCCTTACTTGGGAATGTCTTAGTCACAAGACCGGCCACTTGTTTCTTTGTGACTGGCAGTCTTTCATTAGGACTACATCGCCGGGCTGAAGGTTAGACTTGCCACTTTCTCCTCGGTTTCAGAGTGGGAATGTATTGCTTTTTCCACTTATCCCAGAACGAGTTTGAGAGACTCTGTACTTGTCTCTATCGATTCCTGTAAAGATCTTTGGAATTAAATTCTCCAGGAGGAGCACAAATTTGTTCATTCTTTTGTGTAAGCAGTGTGGCAGGTGTGAGAACTGTTGGGTCATTAGGATCACTAGAAATCGGAGTTAGCGGTCTGGCATTTATGATAGCCGATACTTTTGCCATGAAGGTAGTCAGGCTTTCATGAGTCAACTTTGAAGATCCATCTTGTAAGAAGATTGAGTCGGGGGCGTGTCCAGACGTGCAGCAGGGAGGACGTGTGGAGGACGTGTGGATGCTGAGCTCCACACAGGCAGCTGACAATCTATTGCCATCCCCGCTCAAACCCGCGTCCAACTCAACTGAGTCTACCAACACCTGCTTTGGGAAGCCTCCTGCGGATAATCCGGTGGTTATGGAGAACTGTGCTGGCCAGGATCCCCTGCTTGCGGCCTGTTCCTCCGTGCCTGTATACTGGGCGTCGGACGAGAGGATCTGCATACACCGCCACCGGAGCTTCCTCGGGGGCCACGGCCTGCTAACCCTAGTGAAGAGCCCTGGTTAATCCTGGTAAATCCGGCCGCGGATCGCGGAGTTCCGTGGCGGTGCGCGGCGCCGTCTTGCGGCCTACAGTCCGGGTGCCTTCTCCATCCACGCACAGTGAGTACCTGAGCCCCGGCCCTGATAGTATAGAAGTGGCTCCATGGACTTTCGTCATACAGTCGCCAGGAGAGGGGGTCCGATCACTGCCTGAGAGGGAGACTCCAGGCCTACATAACCCAGCCGGCCCCCTCTGTCAGGAAAGTCCGTGGCTGCGGCCTACCCCTGGAAGTCGGTGGCCAGCTTACTGCTCCAGGCACTCTCATCCTCCCTCCATATACCCAACTACTCACCACCCCTGATCAGCCTCTTGCTGGATCCATCCATACACTGCTGGGGCATCTACATACTGCTGCAGACTTAGTTGCAGAGACACTGACAATTATTACAACCGATATGTAATCTCCTATCCATGAGGGGAGCGTAACTACCACAACATCTGAATGGCTTGATGACCTCGCTGCCCCGCTCCAGACACAGGAACTGCTAACAACGGTACCGACCTTGCTGCATTAGAAGTGCCCCTCTTCTCTTGGCTGTACCTGTGGGCTACTGGAGGATGACCCGCAAACGTAAGGAGACCCCGAACCCTAAAAAACTGGATGACTTTTACCCATTGAAGAACAGGGGACTACTCCAAACAGGTACCGGCTCCAGCATGCCTTCACCCACGTTCTCAGATGGCTCCCGGTCCAATGCATCGAGCCCCACAACCTCGACTGGCCCTGCTCAGGGATTACCTGGGATGTCCACGCCGACAACCCGCAGCCCAGCCAAATCCAAACCCCGCCTGGAAGCAGACGCTGAACGAACAAAGGCAGGCCGCGAATCTCTAGAAGACACGAGGGAGCTGGTGGACCCCTTCACTGCGTTCCCTACCACGGGTAAGGCCGTCTCTTATACCACACTTAAAGACATGCTTGTATCTCTCCGCAGCTCCATGCACACAGATCTAATGCAATGCATGCAAAACTTTAAGTCGGATATAAGAGAACTGGGAGGTCGGGTGGCCCACATAGAAAAGAAAATGGGGGAATTTGCATCGTCCCACAATACACTAATAGATGCGCATGCAGACCACTCTGATGAAATAACTTGGCTGAAAGCAAAAGTCGCAGATTTAGAAGACAGTTCGAGGAGGAACAATGTGAAGATTAGAGGAGTTCCTGAGACGGTGCTACCCACACAACTCCAGCAGTACGCTCAAGACCTTATGCAACAAATCCTCCTGTCTGTCTCGGAATCTGAGTTACAGATCGATCATATTCATTGACTTCCCAAACCACCCCATTTCCCAGACAATGTCCCTCGGGAAGTACTGATGAGGGTGCACTTCTATCAAGTGAAAGAGCAACTTATGCTTACTTTTAGGAGAACCCAACAACTTCCAGAGAAATTCACACGTATTCAGCTCTTTGCAGACCTTTCGCAATTTACCATGCAGAAGTGCAAATCGTTGGTTCTAGTGACGAAGGCCCTCCGCAACCACAACATTCCATACCGCTGGGGTTTTCCGGTAAAGATCACGTTCACTCACGATGGCAAAAACACAATCATTACCGACTTAGACGCAGGGCTTAAGCTCCTTCGCTCCCTAGACATCCTCCCAGACCAAACCGCCGAGGCTTCTTCTCCTCCTTTGAGGATTGATCAGCAGTACGAGTGGCAAACAGTGAAAAACAGGAAAAACTCCAAGAAGCGATCGTCGTGATGGATCTCACAACTCTACAAGTTCAGCTCTGTTTCCAGTTCCCTGTGTTTGGAGCAATTGCTCTAAAGTTTGATCCACCCCCCCCTGAGAATGGGCAAAAATTCTGCCCTCTGGTCCTTGTTTGAAGTTTTTTTTTTTTTTATCGTATTTTTGGTATCTCAACCTGTTATTTTTTCCCTTTTTGAACCCCTACTGATTTTGCTCCCGTTACCTTCTTCTTTGGTTCCCCTGTGCATGCTGCTCTAACCACCCTTCGGGGTCTCACACCCCTCCCATTGTGGATGGACTGTCCGCCAGAACGTCATCGCAAGGTACTGTTATCTTTTTCACCTTCTGAATGTACTATGGCTCTGAAAAGTGTCTTTCAATGTTAATGGTTTAAACCACCCTGCTAAACGGGCCTCGGTCTGGAGAGAGGCCAAGACCCTCCAGGCTGACATCCTCTGTATCCAGGAGACACATTTTTCGGCGGATAACCCACCCAGGTTCCAGAACAAACACTTCCCCCACATCTTCGCGGCCTCTGCCCCAATTAAGCGTAAGGGAGTCTTCATTGCAGTAAGAGACTCGGTTGCATTTAAACTAACGCAGGTTCACGCGGACCCAGGAGGGAGATATGTCATTCTGGTGGGAGAATTTAACAATAAACCCTTCACCATTGCCAACTTTTATGCACCGAACTCCCACCAACTTCGCTTTTTGAAAAAACTATACTGCAAAATTGCCTCCCTTCGGCATGGGTCTTTAGTGATATGTGGGGACCATAACCTGACGGTGGACCACTCTTTGGACTCATCTGTGGTGAAGCGTCCTGTTCCTCAACTTCAACACTTGCTTCACTCCGAGGATGTCTATGATGTATGGAGGTGCCAAGAAGATTGAGTCAAGGGGGGGGCATTGCCGGATGCGAGCAGGGGAAGACGTGTTATGGAGGAGCTCTGCCAGGCCTAAACGAATCCAGAGCCATCCTTACACGACGCCTCAGATTTACAGCTGCTAATCCCCCTGCCCTGGTTCCTGGGATCCCCCTGTGCAGGTCCCTGCCTGAATTAGATCCGTGGAGCAGAGGATCGCAGAGAAAACTGAGCAGAGGACGGCACCATTCACGGGTGCTCAGCCGCCATCTTGAGGCCTGTGGAGACTCGCAATCCATTGCGCTCGAGTATCGCAGACGCGGGGAAGTCGGCGATCGCTCTCGGATCCACCCACAGTGGCTCTCCCGTACCGGGGGGAGAGCAGAACGGAGAGGTCCGGAGCACACGTGCAGCAAGAGGCGCTGCACGAATCCAGGTGAGAGGCTTTACACCGGCCGCCTCCTGATCCCCCCCCCGTTGGCTCCCTAGCCCCCTCCGGGTCTGGCTCAGGCCCCCCAGCCTATCACAGAGGCTCAGTTTGGGGATCCCACGATCGGATTCATCCCCGCCGGACGGCGGACTTAGGCGAGACCGCGCTTCGGCCTAGTCCTGGAAGCCGGCGGCCATCTTGGTACACCCAGACCTGTCACCAACATTTGTGCTTGCTGACCTGGACACCTGAATCCCCCCCCTAACACTGAACATTGAATACTCCCCAAACTTCTGCTGCCTGTTCTAACTCAGCATATTAGCCATTGATTTCATGCTGCTTCTGGGGAAGATGTGCTCTTAACTGAACGATGCAACTAACACAAGCCTGAAGTATCGGGGGGGGGGGGTGTGCGCATGTAAGGCCTGTGAATATGTCTAAAATCGGAACCTTGGCATAACTGTCTTTTCGTGGCTCCCGCTCCGCTTCACCTGCTTCTTCAACCCCCGGGAACCGTCCCACTAGCTCCAAGAACTGCCCAATTGCCTAACGGACGTTTTATATGGGGAAAGTCGGGGATCAGTGGCGCATTTACAAAAAATCCACGCCGCAGACCGTATTTTAGCCCTCCCCTCTCATGGACCGCTTTGTGCTTTAGCCTCATTCCCCAGCCCCAAGCTCTTTAACCGGCACCACAGACCCACTTGACGTGACTTCGGGGGTTGACCCTTCTCTACTTGCTGAACAGCCCGCATCCCAACCTTCAGCCTCTACCCTGCCAGCAATGTCAGTGCCAGTGATGGAAAATGTGCTGGACCTAAAATTGCAGGCTCTGCTGCAGAACCTCACCAACAACATTGCTAAAGAGGTAAACAAATTAGAACACAAACTTAGAGGGGAGATAGACCAATTGGGAGAGCGCACAGACAATCTTGAGTCTAAGTTTGACGATATGGTCCAATATGTTCACGCTTTAGAAGAGGAAAAAGCTACCCTTAAAAACGCTGTGGCACAGCTTCAGATACAGCAAGAAGATCTCGAGAATAGGGAGCGCCGACAAAACCTACGGATCCGCGGGGTCCCTGAATTAATTCCCGATAAAGAAATCTGGCCCTACCTGCTGGCTCTCTTCATCTATCTCGTGCCCGATATCCCGGATATAGACTGGCGCCTTGACCGGGCACACAGATCATTGGCTCCCAAACCCCCTCAGGGAGCCAACCCTAGAGATATCATCGTTCGCTTCCACTTCTATGAAAGCAAAGAAGCTTTGACCATTATCACACGCAACAGATCAAGGTTTGAATACAAAGGTGCAAAGATTCAACTTAACGATCTATCTCCCATCACCTTAGCCAAACGTCGCACTCTGAAGCCTGTCACGACGCACCTACAGCGACATCAAACACCGTACCGTTGGGGCTTTCCATTTTGTTTATCAGTGACCAAAGATAGAGTTCAGCATTCCATTAGAGAACTTCAGGAATGTGACTCTTTCATCAGGAACCTAGGTCTCCCTCTCATCCCGGATGAAGACTTGCAGGCGCAACCTCCAGCATCCAGACCTCTTTCAACTCCAGGCAAGATATGGACTCCGGTGCGCCATAAATCTCAAAGTGCCGTCTTCACCCCTCAACGGGCTCCCTTTTTGGTGTTCTTCATAGGGTGGCCCTGATCCCCACCTTTGAGCCTGATTGTTCTGACTCTCAGATTTAATTGTTCTTTTTTATATGCTCTACGCAACTGGGTTTTTACTCCCTGAACAATTGCTTGTTGAATGTTTCTTGATTGTTTTCTTTCTTGCAGTTTTCTTGGAATAGTCTGAGGCTAAAACACACGATCCTGCGGGCTGACATGCCACCCCTGTCACTGACATGGTCCTGATATGTGACCGTGTCCTCCTGGGAGGTCCATCCCTCTCAGGCTCCATGCCTGTAAGGTATTTTTCTTTTTCTTTGGTGTTGTTCCTGATGTTTTTTTTCTTAATATGCTTTACAACCCTTTTTTTGCAGATAAGGGGGGCCCTGGGGTTTGTCTTAACCTTTGACTTCCTTTTCAGACACCCTCGAGACCACCGTATACTGCTCATGTTTTTTTTATCCTTTTTTCAATTTTTTTAGGGTCCTTTTTTGACCCGTTTCAGAAACACGGCTGTGTTTCCACTACCTTGTACCAATTTTTCTTGTTCACACTTGTTACTATAATCACCAGTTTTCTTTGCACATCATGGTCTCTGCTGAATATATGTTCTTTTTTGTATGTAACACGAGATATGCTCACAATGCTTAGCAATGGCTATTAGTGTACTTTCTTATAATGTCAAGGGCCTGTGCTCCATCCGTAAGTGTTGGCTGGCGTTGAGAGAGTTCAGGTCCTTCAATGCCGACGTGATCATGGTTCAAGAGACACACTTTAAGGCTGATGGTTCATTTAAATTTGCATCTAAACACTTCCCTACCACATTTATGGCCTCTGATCCCTCTGGTAAAGCCGGAGTGGCTATTCTTTTCAGACGCTCCTCTGCCATACGTGTCAAATCCTCATTTTTAGATCCTTATGGCCGCTTCATCCTCTTGAACTGTGATCACATGAACACATCGTTCACCTTGGCGAATGTTTATGCTCCCAATTCGGGTCAGATTGGGTTTCTGGAAGATTTTTTTTAAAAACTCACTTTTCCCAATCCTTCCCAACCCCGACCCTTCGTGATTATTGGGGGGGATTTTAACTTATGTATGTCTTCCTCTAAAGATAGATTTTCCTTACTACACAAAACCCCCCCTGGTCAGGCACAAAGGTCTTCTACCTCATTTCGAAAGATGGTCAGGGCTCATAACTTGTTTGACGCTTGGAGAGTAAAACATGCAATCGCTAGACAATTTACCTTTTTCTCACCCTCATGCAAACTATACACGAGACTAGATAATTTTTTCATTACCGTTCCACTGCTGTCCTATTTAACCGACTCTAATATTCACCCGATTACATGGTCAGACCATGCGCCCATCTCATTAGACCACCTCATGTCTGCGCCTACTCCCAGAACGTGTCACTGGCGTCTTAATGAGTCCCTTCTTAATACCCCTGATTTTCATCTACACATACAACACCAATTATCCAAATTTTTTCAACTCAATGAAGGCTCGGTGTCTGAGGTCTCTACCCTGTGGGAGGCTCATAAGGCTTTTTTCAGGGGCGAATGCATTGCCGCTGGATCTCGCCTTAAGAGAGATCGTGCTCTCCAAAGCACGACTCTATTAGCTGACTTAACAAAAGCTGAGAGAGGAATGTTCTTAGTTCTCCCACGGTGGACCGCCTTCGCATCGTGACTTCCCTGAGAAACCGTATCAAGTCACTTGATTTGAACAGAATTGCTAAGTCTATGCTCTGGTCAAAGCAAAATTCTATGAATTTGCCAACAAACCTCACAGAATGTTGGTCAATAGATTAAAACCTCGCCCCCATTCCTATCTACCTGATTTCATTCTCCAGTCGAATGGGGTTCCTACTTACTGCCCTCAAGGTATGACTAAATTGTTTGGACATTTTTACCAAGACCTGTACAACTGTTTATCTAAAGACTCAGAGTCCCAGTTTTCCCAGGAGACATTTGACGCCTTCGTTGACTCCCTTAAATTACCCAAACTATCCCCAGGTGATCGGTCCGGCCTTAACGCACAGATCAGTGCTGAAGAAATCTCTTCGGTCATTAAAGAACTCCCATCTCATAAATCTCCAGGCCCTGACGGACTCCCTTACTCCTATTATAAGAAATTCCTCCCAGAGTTACTTCCCCATATGGTATCTTTATTTGCTTCACTGATGAAAGGGACTGTACCATGCTCTCAATTCTTACATGCTTACATAACGGTTATTCCGAAACCAGACAAAGACCTATCAATCCCTGATAACTATCGCCCCATAGCCCTCCTGAATTCCGATTATAAAATATTCACTAAAATATTGGCGAACAGACTTTCCCTTTTCCTTCCATCTCTGATACATAGGGATCAAGTAGGCTTTGTTCCCACTAGACATGCAGGGGACAACACAAGACGAACCATTGATCTTATTGACCTTCTGACCAAGACTGGGAGACCTGCTATTGTATTGAGTCTGGATGCGCAGAAAGCTTTCGACCGTCTAAATTGGTCTTTTATGTTTGCCACTTTGACGAAATACGGTTTTTCGGGCCCATTTATGCAGGCTTTAAAAGCGCTTTACTCCACACCAACTTCTCAGGTTCGACTGGCATCTTGTCTCTCACCGTCCTTCTCCTTGAGTAATGGTACTAGACAGGGTTGCCCCCTGTCCCCTTTGCTATTCATCTCAAGTCTCGAGCCTTTGGCTGCAGCTGTTAGGTCCCACTCAGATATACGGGGGGTGACGCTGAGGCGTGAGGAGTACAAGCTTTCGCTTTTTGCAGATGACATATTGTTAACAATCACCCGCCCACATATCTCCCTCCATGAAACTCTAAACTTATTTGGTAGCCAATGCGGTTTTAAGATTAACCCAACTAAGATGGAGGCCCTTCCTATAAATGTCCCAGCAGATACACTTGCCTCTATACAGAGTAACTTCAATTACCGTTGGTGCACCCACTCCCTGAAATATTTAGGGGTACGCCTGACCAACCTCTATTCAACCCTATACCAGGCTCATTTCCCTCCTTTATTCATGGAAATAGGTAGATTGCTGAAGTCATGGACGAAGCTCCCGTTGTCTCTCATTGGAAGGGTAAATGTTCTCAAAATGTCTATACTCCCTAAACTACTATATTTATTTGAAACTCTCCCAGTATTGATTCCCATGAGCCAACTGAAAGCATTACATAGGAATTTTCTAAACTTTGTCTGGAACAACGCCTCCCATAGAATAGCTAACTTAGTTCTCATGGCCCCCCGCTCACAGGGTGGTATAGGAGCCCCCGATATAATTAAATACTATTATGCGACTCACTTGAAGGCCATAACTTCTTGGACGTCTAGATTTGCCCCAAACAGGTGGTCTGAAATAGAGATGGGAATTACAGTCCCTGCCCACTCATGCTCCTTACTATGGCCCTCGCATGATAAATCGTTTGCTCTCTTAAAAAAGGTCTGTCTAAACCCGATGCTATTTACTCTTAATATGGAGGCGCTGTTCTGGTAAATTTTCGTTATCGTCCCCTTGTCCACCCCAAATATTCTCTTTAACCCGGAAATTCCTGATAGTTTGTCCTATGACTCTATGCTGTCCTGGACTCAAGCAAACATATTCCAATTACACGTACACTACTATCTTTCACAGACCTACAGTCAAAACATAAAATTCCAAAATCCCTTTTTTATTCCTTCCTCCAGATTAGACATTTTTTTACATCCCTGTCCCCCCAACTGACCCTTAGCGTTCCTACTGATTTTGTATTATTATGTTCTAGAGGCCCTCACAAACTTCACCAGATCTCCACTATCTACAAAATCCTACACTCAGCTTCTCCCCTCTCTGAAAACACCCATTTATATATGAGGAAATGGTCCCACATACTGGGTAAACCCATCTCAATGGGAGACTGGCGACGAATTTGGGACGCTACGTCAAGAGTCTCTAGATGTGTGGGCCAGAAAGAAACTGCATATAAAATACTTAAGTTCTGGTACAGAACCCCAGAATTTCTGGCGGCACGTGGATTGACCCCACATAGCCAATGTTGGAGATGTAGTTCCTCTGTGGGTACCCACCTCCACATCTTTTGGGATTGTCCATTAATCACTCCCTTCTGGTAACAGGTTCATGATCTCCTCGAGAAGGTCCTAGGGATCAACGTACCTTTTCAACCTTTATATATGTTGCTAGGCCTACCTTTCCTGAAAATCTCAAAAACTCTTTGCAAATTGGCTTTTCTTTTACTGGCAGCTAAACGTGTCATCCAACAACGCTGGAGGGATACCTCCCCTCCTACCTTTGCACAATTCTTATCAACAATTGCTGATATTAGAAGGCTGGAACGTCTTACAGCTGTCATAGATGATTCCTTACCCAGATTTGAAGCTATTTGGGAGAGATGGGACTCTTCTGAGTTTAACCACTTGCTTACTGGGCACATAAACCCCCTTCGTGCCCAGGCGAAATTTCAGCTTCCGGCACTGCGTCGCTTTAACTGACAATTGCGCGGTCGTGCGACGTGGCACCCAAACAAAATTGGCGTCCCTTTTTTCCCCACAAATAGAGCTTTCTTTTGGTGGTATTTGATCGCCCGTGCGGTTTTTATTTTTTGCGTTATAATGAAAAAAAGAGCGACAATTTAAAAATATATATAATATTTTTTACTTGTTGCTATAATAAATATCCCATTTTTTTTTTTTTTTATATTTTTTTTTCTCAGTTAAGGCCGATACGTATTCTTCTACGTATTTTTGTAAAAAAAAAAAAAAAAATCACAATAAGTGACTGCTTTGCGCAAAAGTTATAGCACCTACAAAATAGGGGACATAATTATGATTTTTTTTTTTTATATTTTTTTTTTACTAGTAATGGCGGCGATCTGCGATTTTTATTGGGACTGCGATATTGCGACGGACACATCGGACACTTTTGACACATTTTTGGCGCCATTCACATTTATACAGCGACCAGTGCTATAAAAATGCACTAATTACTGTATAAATGTGACTGGCATTGAAGGGGTTAACACTAGGGGGTGAGGAAGGGGTTAAATGTATTGCCTGGGTGTGTTCTAACTGTATGGGGGGAGGGGGGGGACTGGGGGAGGTGACCGATGCTGTCTCCCTATGTACAAGAGAAACAGCATCTGTCACCTCACTGACAGGACGTGAAGCTCTGTGTTTACACTCAGAGCTCCACGTCCCTGCTGTCTCACCGACGATCGCGTGTACCTGACGGACATCGCGGCCGCCGGGTACACGCATCGGATCCTCGGTGATGCGTCGGGACTGTTTTTCCCCGCCGCGCGCCACCCTGTGGCGCGCGCGCGGGGAATTACAAGCAAATCACGTCCAAAGACGTCAACCCGGCGCCTCAGGTCTGCGCTGTTCACGTCTTTGGACGTGAAGGTGGACTGAAGTGGTTAATACAGAGCCTCATCCCACCCCACCATAACTGATTACCCATTGCCCATACCTCCCCACTGCTTCATATAGGATAATAGCCCTTTCTTTCTTTTCTCGCTTTATATTTTTCCTATGTATAAGTAATAGTTTGTTTATATAGGTTTCTACTCAGCAGAGCCATGATTAGCTGTTCTTGTTAAACTCGCTACTTATTTCCTAATTTTCGTTTTTTTTTTTCTTTTTATTATTGTTATAACAAACATGTATACATCCAGGCCTGTATGCTTCATGCTGACAATGCGATTATTTCCTATACTCTCGACCAATCAAATGTCTGGATTTTTGTTATTTTGTATGACTTAAAAATCTTTAAATAAACAATAAAAAAAAAAGATTGAGTCAAGGATTCTCTGTGCGATGCCCATCATCCTCTCCCAAGCACCTCCCATGTGTGAAGAGTGTGGTGGGTTGAAGGTCCAAGTGCATCCTCGTTCACTGAGGTATCTTTCTATGTTAACATCTAAGTTGGAAGAGAGTTGTAGTTCTCTCGCTGCACTGACAAAGTTTGTGCCTTGGTCAGAACGATTGTGTTTGACAGGTCCTCTAATGGCAATGAAATGTTGGAAAGCATTAATAAAACAGGAAGTATCCATAGATTCAATTACTTCGATATGGACAGCTCTAATGGACAGACAGGTGAACATAAGCACCAGCACAAGTTATTAGAGAGTAGGGGGCACCTGGTCCTCTGATGTCGAAGCTATCAAAGAAGGCAGACTTAGCTAACGACTTGTTACTTTGATCGTCTTGAATTGCGTACACTTTGATGGCTTTGTCTCGGTCGTCTGCAGGGTAAACCCTCACTAGGGAGATTTTAGAGCAGGATCTGCCTCCTCTGAGGTCTCTGCAAACCTCTGTACATTTAGAAGTAACTGCCAAAGTGTCAGTATTTCAATCTTTCCGCTCCCCGCTATGCTCTTGGGTTTTGGGTAAAGCCCATGGTGGTGGCCCAGGGTGTACAGCTGTGTTATGATCTGTGCTGTTACATTCTGCACACTTTGCACTAACCTCACAGTCCCTGGCGAAGTGCGAAGTTGAAGAGCAGCATTTAAAGCAGATGTTGTTCTCCTTAAGGAAGGTCTTGCGGTCTTCCAATGACTTTTCTGTGAAGGTTCTGGATGAGGCTTCCTATGTAAGAGATACTGTCTGCTCGGGTCCTTGGGTTTGTCTCCTCTTTGATAGGAGCTGAACTATTTATGGATTGAACCTGTGGAAGAAACGTTAATTTTGTGGACCTCCACCATTGCCCTACGAGGTTTACTGACTGAGGCGGTGGCACATGACATCATGAAATCAAAGCTAGGATAATTTCAGATTTTTTCTTGTTCAGAGACAAAATCTACAAACACATTAAATGGAGGAAATGGTACATTTTAAGTCTGTTTATACCGAGAACCATGCATGACCCACTCACACCTCTAGCAGTGTCAAGGAATGTCAATCCTACCAGATCCCCTTCTGCCTTTGCTACACTCCGCTCCATTAATAAGTCACGTAACTCTCTAAGCTTTGAATAGCCTTTGTTCGCTATTTTAGGAAAGTTCTCAATTCTCTTAAATAAGGCGTTTTCTATGACCTCTGCACCATAAATCTCATCAAGTCCATCCCAGACCCTTTGTAGACCAACAGCTGGATAATTTACATTGATGTCTCTAATCCTTTTAGCATGTTCGGCGGACTCATTTCCCAGCCATTTCACCAGGAGATCCAATTTCTGACTACATGACAGACCTAAGTCTCCGATGGTATTTTGGAAGGAAGCTCGCCAAGCTCTATAATTCTTAGCGCGGTCGCTGAACTTTACAAGTCCCTTGATGACTAGATCATGTCGAGCAAGGAACCTGGCAAAGTCCATTGTGGCTTGATTGGCGCTGGAACCAGCTGGTTTTGTGTTGTCAGAGTGAATGTGTGATGCACGGCCATACCTGTTGGAAGGCTCTGGTTTAATCTGGTCTGTGTAATAACGTTCTGACGCAAAGGGCATCTCTTAGCAGGGGCAGATTTCTGATTCTCTGTTCTGGAAAGACTATGTTGTAGCCGGTTTCACTGTGATGTGTATTCTCCAGTTTGCTGCAAAAAGACTGATAGTCGACTTTCTCATGATCCAAATAAGCATGTTGGTTTGGCTTGTCAACAGACTGTTTTGCATTAAGCTATGGATCTGGGTCGTCACCTGACTTAGAATGTTGATAGAGGTATGGTGAAGTTCGCGGTTGTGGATCTTGGAATTCAAGTCCTGGATGGACGATGCTGCGATGACTCTTGGTTTCCTAAAGTTCCATGGCTTCTGCTTCTGTTATGGCAGCTGCTGTCTCTTTATCTGCAGCAAGTTTTTCTAGAGTTGCTTCAAGTTGCGCTGTCTCCATATTCAGTAAAGCTTCAAGTTGCGCTTTCTCCATCTTTATCTGCATCTCTTGTTCTGTGAAGGCTGGATTTTGCCTTTGCAGCTTCTGCCTTTGCGCGGGTAATGGCGGCGGCTTCTCTGATTGATGTCCTGCTAGAGCCACTTATCTGAGACCTTGTCTTGAGTGAAGATGCTCAACTATTAGACATGTTGCGACTGTTAGGCGACTGTTGCAATATCCGTAAGTAGGCTCTGCGTGGATAATGGCGGGCTCCATGTTGTATGATCGTCTGAGCTTTTTCTCAGCAGTCGTTTCACTATACTGTCCTCATACACGTTAGCACGGTGTGTAATCTGACATGTAGCTAAACCTCCTGTCTTGAAGAGAAAACTGTACTGCTTTAACTTTCTCTTTTATTGATAGTAGATTGACAGGAAAGGTGAAACTACAGAATAAAAACAGTAGCATTTAGAACATAAAATATCCATGGTACATGGCTTAAGACAAATAATTATCTGCTATACATGCAGTACATGGGGTAATACAAATGATAGTAATGAGCTATGAAACAAGTAACACATATAAGCTATGGTAAATGTCACAAGATAGTGCTCTTACCGACTATGCTTGAAAACAGGCTAAATAGCAGATGATGGGGCAGGAACCCAGTGAGAAGGTTTGGCTCCTGAGACACAAGATGGTGACTGCTTGCTGTACAGCACAAGACTAGCAAGGACCAGGAACTACCCAAAATACACTGGGACTCCCATAATGCACAGAGAAAACAGGCTGAATGAAATACATTAATTGGTCAGTAGATGGTGCTGTTACCACACAATGTAATGCACATGAATTACAAGACAGGTGAAAAATGCAATGTCGGGGGTGTGGCCGGCAGACAAGGCAGATGGCTGTGTGAGGAGAGAGCTCCGTGTAACCCGCCATCGTCTACACCTTCCCAGCGACTATTTCAGCCGACCAAGGCTCTATCTACCTCGGGGTCACTCCTGGGCACCCCTGGGTGACAATGGGAAAAAGAAAGAAGGAGAAGGGGCCGCGGAAGCTGACCGACTTCTATCCGTTGGCGAGCACACCTAGGCTGCAAAATGGCGCTGGGGCCTCGGACTCGCGTTACAGCCCGCGCGGCATCGGATCCGACTCACGGGAGAGGCCCGCAATCCTCCCACAGCGCCAGCGGAGGATCGTCGCCAGGGGCATCCCCGATCAGCAGCCCTCAGAAATCGGACCAGAAGCGCTCATCAGCTCACAGGTATGCAAGGGAGATGGGGACCGCATGTGACTCTCAGGACAGCACTAGAGACTTCGTGGAGCAGCTTAATGAATTCCCCACCACTGGACAACCCCTTAGTGACACGACTATGAGAGACATGCTGATTACTCTTAGGGGATCCCTGCACAAAGATATGATGGCCTGTGTCACCCAGCTTACAGGGGAAGTGTCAGCAATAGGAAACTGGATCTCACACGTGGAAGACAAGATGGGGGAGTTCTCAGAAGCCAATAATGAGCTTGTGGATGCGCATAATGACACTGAGAATGACATGCAAGTGATGAGGGATAAGCTCACAGAATTAGAGGACAGATCCAGAAGGAACAATATCAAACTTAGGGGAGTGGAAGAATCTATTGCCCCAGCTGAACTCAGGCTCTATGTCCAATCCTTCATCGCCGCATTGCTGCCTCATACCCCCAAACAAGAAGTGATAGAGCACATCGCCTTCTTAAACCAAAATTTCTCCCAGATACAGTCCCAAGAGATGTCAACGCTCGCATTCATTTCTTCCATGTAAAAGATGACCTCATGCGGTTCTCCAGGAAGAACCACCCCCTGCCTGGCCCTTACTCAGCGATCGCCATTTTCGCCGACCTGTCCAAACCCACTATGCAGGCACGCAAGAATTTGTCATCCATGACTAAATTGCTACAGAATCCCAAAATTCCCTACTCTTGGGGCTTCCCAACTAAGCTGCTCATCACAAGAGAAAACCGTACCTATGTCATTACAAACCTTGAGGATGGCCTGGCCCTGGCCAAAAAGTGGGATCTCCTTCCAGAAGACCCTGGAGATTCAGTACGAGATCTAAATCTCCAAAGATTGTCCCCAGAGTGGCGTAAAACCTGACCTGATTGCCTAGGTAATCTGCCATATGCCGTGGCAACTGCCTTGGTCGTTTCTTTAGCTCTGACAGTTGCTGGGGCGGAACGCGAGGAGTTGTTTACCCCCCACAAGTATTGTGTAGTCTTTCGCACTATATGAGACTTTTTTTACGTTTTTAGGTACTGGTTTACCTTTTTTTTCTTCTGTTCTAATTGTGCCACAGGATTACTATGAACCAAACTCATCCATGCTGAAATCTCACTATTCGAAACTTCTTTGCAATATGTTGGACTTCTGGCCAAGTGTCTCTAATGCAACAGCGCCTCCTTCAGGTAATGTGATAATACCTATTCCACATTTTGAGTTTTACCTATCTTTTGCTGAGCGCGCTCTATTTCTGCTCTGATGGCATTGTCAATTGTATCCATGAATGTCAATGGCTTGAACAGCCCATTCAAACAAAGCTCCATGTGGAAAGAGATGGTGCGGCTTAAAAGTGATGTGGTCTGCATCCAGGAGACCGTCTGTGGGGACTTTAATTGTGTCCCTGACAGGTCCATGGACTGCTCGCAACCTCTGTCGACAAGGAGGATAGAACTCCGATCATTTATAGCGGAACATGATCTGTATGACACATGGCGTTGCTACCATTCTTCAGAAAGGGACTATACCCATTACTCGTGTCCACATCGGGCATATTCTAGAATAGACCTGGTGCTCTCTGACCTGCCTCTCTTGCAAAGAACTATTTCAGTGAAAATTCACTCGATAACCTGGTCAGACCATGCACCAGTGTCCATCTCCCTTCAGGACAAGAACACTGACCCTCCAGTCTATCTTTGGAGGAATAATGTTGACATTCTCTCTGACTCTACCCAAAATGCTAGACTAGGGGCACAGCTTCAGGAATTTTCTCAGTTTAATGACAATGCGGATACTAAGATTGCATCTTTATGGTGCTCACATAAGGCATTCTGTAGGGGTCTATTGATACAAACAGCAGCCAGGGAGAAGAGGAGGAGGGCGGCACTGCTGCAGGGGTTGCTAGGGGAAATCCAAAAGTTAGAAACCCTACACAAACAAAACCCCTCCCCTGCGACGGAATCTGACCTATTTGCGTGCAGACATAAGCTCCGTCTCATGCTGATTACGTCACATCAGAAGTGTTTGCGAAAGATTAAGGCCATGTACTATGCCCACAGCAATAAGGCAGGGGAGCTCCTGGCCAAATATATCAAAAGACGTCAGCAGCAATCTAAATTGTCCTCCCTTAGAAATCCGCACTCTAACACGTTGGTCCATCACCCAACACATATAGCCAATGCTTTCATGAAATACTATAGGGACCTTTATAACCTTCACCTAGATGTAGACACTTTACAGCCCACTGATGCGTCCATCAACTCATTTCTCAACTCTTTGACATTGCCCTCTCTATCCTCCTCCCAACTGATGTCACTCAACGCCCCTATTCAACATGCTGAAGTTATCGAAGTTATCAAAGCCCTCTCCAAAAATAAATCACCGGGTGTAGACGGTTTCTCCTCAGAATATTATAAAGTATTTTCTCATATACTAACTCCGTATTTATGTACCCTATTCAACAGTGTCGCCTCCTCGTTGATGTTCCCAGAAGAAATGCTAGAAGCTACCATTGTGACTTTGCCAAAACCAGGTAAGAAGCCGGATTCACCACAAAATTTTAGGCCTATTTCGCTTTTAAATACGGACCTCAAGATCTATGCTAAAATCTTAGCAAATCGATTAGCATCCATCACTCCATTTTTGGTTAAAGCCGACCAGGTCGCCTTTGTGAAGGGGAGGCAGGCCCCCGATGGCACTAGGCGATTATTTAATTTGCTGTACTTATTAGAACGTCGAGGAACCCCTGCAGCGTTTTTGGCGTTGGACGCAGAAAAAGCCTTTGACAGGGTGCATTGGGGGTACCTTAGGGCAACCCTGCAAAAGTTTGGACTTCAAGGCTCTATTTTATCAGCCATCTCTGCATTATACACGTGTCCCTCGGCCAGGGTTTTCTCGTCCAACGCCATCTCCGACAAATTCTATATCACTAACGGGACCCGCCAGGGGTGTCCACTATCCCCGATAATCTTCACGCTAATGATGGAGCCCCTCGCTGTAGCTATCAGATCTGACACAGACATATCTGGGATTAGTGTGGCTAATGAGGTCCACAAGATAGGCTTATTCGCGGATGACGTGATCTTGACTGACTAATCCGGCTTCTTCCCTGGACAAAGTGCAAAAGGTTTTATGTGAGTTTGGTGCAGTGTCATATTACAAGTTAAATGTCACTAAGTCTTGTGTATTGCCTGTTAATATTCCTAAAAAACAGATAGCTCAACTTAACCACTTCCATACCAGGCACTTACGCACCTTCCCGCCCAAGCCAATTTTCAGCTTTCAGCACTGTCGCAATTTGAATGACAATTGCGCGGTCATGCTACACTGCACCCAAACAAAATTGGCGTCCTTTTTTCCCCACAAATAGAGCTTTCTTTTGGTGGTATTTGATCACCTCTGCGGTTTTTTTTTTTGTGCAACAACTAAAAATAGAGCGAAGATTTTGAAAAAAAAAATAAAGTTTTTATTTTTTTCTGTTAATTTTTTTGTAAATGAGTATGTTTTCTCTTTCAATTATGGGCACTGATATGGTGGCACTGATGGGCACCGATGAGGTGGCACTGATGGGCACCGATGAGGTAGTTCTGATGGGCACTGATTAGGTAGCACTGATGGGCACTGATAGGCGGCGCTGGTATTGGGCACTCATGGGCGGCACTGATGGGCACTCATGGGCGGCACTGATGGGCACTCATAGGCGGCACAGGTGGGCACTCATAGGCGGCACAGGTGGGCACTCATAGGCGGCACAGGTGGGCACTCATAGGCGGCACAGGTGGGCACTCATAGGCGGCACAGGTGGGCACTCATAGGCGGCACAGGTGGGCACTGATAGGCGGCACAGGTGGGCACTGATAGGTGGCACAGGTGGGCACTGGTAGGTGGGCACTGGGCATGGATTGGCACTGTGGGGTGGCACTGACAGACACTGGGGTGGCACTGATGATCACTGAGGGGTGGCACTGATGGATCAATGTTGCCAATCAGTGCCCATGTGTGGGCACTGATTGGCATCATTTTTTTTTACTGCCCCCCCTTTTTTTTGTCATTTTTTTTTTTTGTCATTTTTTTTTTTTGTCATTTTTTTGTATTTTTTTTATTTCCCTGGTGGTCTAGTGTGGTGATCCGAGCGGGGGCCGGGCGGGAAGTGGTTAAAGATAGGTTTAGGTTTCAGTGGATGACCACAAGTATCGCATACTTGGGCGTTAAACTGGTTTATCCCTCCACTGCTACTTTTCATATTAATTTTGACTCTCTTTTGGACGTCATCAAAGCTGACTTGGCACATATCTCCACTTTTGAACTATCCTGGCTGGGAAAAATAGCTGCCCTGAAAATGTTTCTATTGCCTAAGATTATCTATTACTTCCGCACCATCCCTATACTTATCCCTGACTTTTTTTGCCAATGTTGATAAACTGTTTAGGAGATTTATCTGGCAGGGGAAAATGCCTAGGATTACATTTACAATTTTGCAGAGGCATAGACATACGGGTGGTGCGGGCTTTCCTGTTCTCCGTAATTACTATAGAGCAGCCTTGTTGGATCAAATGAAAGCCTGGTTTGAGCCTGATTCACCCTAAGCTGTGGGTGCGGATGGAGAAACTGGTTATGCAAAACAGGGACCTCCCACCCTTGCTATTAGCAAAATTAACTAACCTACCAATGAAGGATACCTGGTTGCCATCTGTCGAAGCTACGCTTTCGGCATGGGACGCCATCCAACCACACCTGGACTCTAATGCTAAAATCAGTCACCCAGTAACCCAAATTTCAGTTCTTGAACACCTTATCCCGGATCTTCGTACGGCCCCCTGGAGGGAGAAGGATTTCTCCACCGTCCAGGAGGTTCTCGACGATCCGGAAGCTGCTCATTCATACCCCTTCACCCAAATTACACACTTTCAACTAACCCAAGCTAGCTCAACGTATGCATTACCTGTAGAGGTGTGGAAATATCTCAGTACTTCCTATCATAAACCTAAGGGCCTTGCCTGGTTCTACACCCTGTTACAAAAAGATAGTAGTTTCTCTAAAACTTCTAGTATGATTAACTGGGAAAGGGACTGGGGCACCTCCCACTCCCATTCTGAGTGGAATTCAGCCATACAAGCTATTTATACTTCCTCCCACTGCACTAACTATTAGGACAACTTGATGAAAATCCTCCACAGATCCTATTTGACCCCAGTTAGACTATCACTAATATTTCCACCAGGGAACCCTCTATGATGGAGGTTGTGTGGAGCGAAGGGTAACATTTACCACATACTGTGGGACTGCAAGGGCTTACGCAGTTTCTGGATTGCCGTATTTAGACTAATCTCATCAGTTACAGTGTTTTTCTTACATCCCCCTTTCCCCAGCTGGCCCTCCTTAAATTTAACATCACGAATATCCCATCTCAATTCCGTAGCATAGTTACGCATGTGTTAATAGCTGCCCGCCTAACTATCACTGCTAAGTGGAAAACTACCCAGGCCCCCAACATTAGTGAAGTAATCCAAAGAGTCTCTACACAATATCTGTATGAGAAAAATTTCGCAATGCAGTCAAATGGGAGCCAGTCATTTAAGGCTCAATGGATGCCTTGAATTTCAAAATTCCCTGAATAAGACATGCATATTGTATGGTATTGAGGTTTTTGTTTACTCTGTATAATTGACTTATGGTTCATGTGGCCTGTGGTACTGTGGTTTGTTTCTCCCCCTCTTTTCTTTCTTGTTCTTTCTTTCTCCTTCCTCTTTTTCTGTTCGCTTCTCTTGTTTTTACTTTACACTCGCTTTTTGTTTACATTTTCAATAGCTCTCGATTTTATTTACTTACCTCTGCCTTTGGTGGGGGTTGTTGGTCCTCACTCCTCTACAGAGTCGTGGATCGGTCTAACCATTTCAGGTTCTCCTCTCGTGGAACTAGAACAGTGCGAACTTATGTCCTACTCCCTACAATGTTATGTTATGATAACTATGTTTAATATACATACCAGTGCCTTACCTATGAATGGTGCCGTGGCTCCACATTGTGAAGTAGGAAGCGCGGGCCTGTTAAGTTTCCTGAGTACTTTTAGGCTGGTATTGTATCTTAACTTCAGCATTTATTGAATACTATATCCTGTTGTCTACTGGGAAATTGTTCGTAAATTCAAACTGTATTGTTATTGTTACTTGTACTGTTACTCTTCTTAATAATCTCAATAAAAACAATTGAAAAGAAAAATGCAATGTCAACTGATGAACACACAAACTGGACCTATATCTAGGGACAGAACAAATATCAGTTGTAGAATATAAAAATAGCATCGATAAGTTTCTAAGGGTCCTTTCACACGGAGCGGACCGTTTTTTGGTCCGCTCCGTGTGTCCGTCGGCTCAGCAGGGAATCCCCGCTGAGCTGTCAAGCAGACAGGGCGGTCCCCGCACACTGTGCAGGGACCGCCCTGTCTCTCTTCCGCTCTCCCCTATGGGGAATCGGATGGAAACAGACCGTCTGTCCGTTTGCATCCGATCCGTTTGGCCGGACGGAAGAAAAATAAGACATTCTTCCGTCCGAAAAAACAGATGCGGATCTTGCGGACGTTAGCGGATGCATCATGCGCTAACGGATCCGCTCCCATAGGGGTTCATTACAAGTCCGTAAACGGACTTGTAATGAACGGACGAGTGGAGCGGACATGTGAAAGGGGCCTTAGTCTTGAAATGAAAGTTGAATCAAATATATATCTTTGTGTGTGTGTTCCAGCATGTCAGCTTAAATCTGCCAATGTGAGCAGAAGTGTGTTGAAGAGAGGCCACGTCCTCATCTCTGCTTATATAGCCCGCCCCCAACCTTCTAAAAGAGGCTCATTTAACAATCATATTTGCCTTGTGGTTCAAAAAAAAAAAAAAAAAAAACGCAAACTTCAAATCATTCACAAGAGAGGGGGTCATTTACTCTAAAATTCCTAAGGATGGGGCTGTGAACCATGCGAGTAGCTAAAATAATTATATTAACTTGTAATATAATACTAAATATCTGGATGAAATACTAATTAAACTATGGATACATTAAAAACCAAACATTCTTATTAATATCCTATTTAAGAAATATAGCAATATTTAAGAACTTATAATCTTAGCTAAAATACTTTTACATCTTAAATAATGCGAGATCTTTCTTTGATAGGGGAGGTGAGAATTTTAAGAGGAAGCCCATTCAGACTAATGGCAACCACATGCTAGTTCTTACCATAGAAAAGCATTTGAAGCTTAAATGAACTATATACTTACAGAATTCTAAAGGTTTGTATATTTCGCTTTTCCATATCAGGACACAAATATAAATATTTTAAATGTATTCAAGTCCATTATTCTCAAAGACCCAACTCCATTTATTCATGTGTTAATATTGTTAATAGATATTAGATTAAAGAAAATCTTTATAACCTGTATCAAGAGTAAGCGGCAGTGTGTACTTAGGTGGAGGCACTTTTCTATCCTCACTTCCTCTCGGCTGTTGTGGATTACTTGTCACCGAGGATACTTCATTTATATGGACCAAATATTTATAATATATATATATATATATATATATATATATAAAATCACTAACCACGAGCACTGGCTTGCCATTGCGATTACCAAGAGAAGTTTATTGGTGGTAGTTTATTGATACTTAGTGGCACCGTTGATTAGTTGCCATTTTCTATAGAATTATATGATATGTATATTCATCTATATTTTTGGTTTACATTTTTTGCTCATGTACTTATCACAGCGATCATCCCTTTTTTTTTATTACTTTTACCGGTGTGAGTGCATTCAATATCATCATTTTTGTTTAATGCAAACACAGGTTCACATTTATAGCGCAGCTATCTTTTTGCATAATATAATAGTTATGGTGAGTCTTGAGGCCAATAATATATTGGCTACTATAGTCCTATAATTGAATGGGTATATATCCAAGTTTAGACCTAGTAAGGCTATTGCTGGTGTGAGTGCTATTAGATTTCCTTCAAGAGATGCTATAAAAGAGGAAATTGACTTCCAAAAAATGGACAAAGCTTTATATCCCCAAAGTGTATGTAATAAATTGCCTATTTGGGTGTTACATCTCCAACATAGGGAAGATGGCAATGGGAACATTTTGGAAAGTCTGTATGGGGTTAGATACCAACAATTTAGTATTTTTGGAGTTTTCCCAGTGTTCCATACAGGAAGATGCTGAGCTTTTAATCCTTATGGCTTTATGTCATGTTTCCCATGAGAATGATTGGGAGAGATCATTCTCCCATTCAAAGCACATTAGAAGTCTTGGTATTTGGGGGAAAGGAGGAGATGAGTTTTTTAAATAGTGTTAGGACTCTTATTATTGACTTTGCTAGAGGTGAAGAAATTCCAGATTACCCTAGGAATCTCCATAGTCCTATTGGGATTGAAATTCTTGATGTGTGGTTTGGAATTAAGCTTACCCAAGAAATGGGTATTTTAAATAACTGGCAGGTTAAGAAACAAAAAAATGTATGCCCTGCTTATTTCAGGGAGTCACATTAAGCCGTGCTTTGCAGTATTCAATAGTTCTTATATATTCTTATTGGTAATAGAACATGGACTGGGTCATTTATAGGTTGTAATTTGGTTAAAATAAAAGTCCAGGCTATGTCCAAGTTTTCTCAAGACAACTCTCCTTTGTGCTGGAGGGGTTGTGGAGAGGTTGGCAACATTATGCATGTTTTTTGGAAATGCAAACATTTGACCAGCTTCTGGCATAGTATATTTAGATGTATCTCCTCAGTTACTGGGGTCCTCACCCCACCAAGCCCAGATTTGGCCCTGTTGAATTTAAAAATTGACTCATTTCCCCCCAAGTTCCGAACTGTGGTTACGCACTTACTGCTAGCGGCAAGGTCACTTATTACTCGGAACTGGAAGACAAATGTGGCACCCAACCTATCAGGAGTACTCGATATCACCCGCACTAACTACGTCTATGAATCCCTAATAGCTTCTAGGGCCGGTCAGGGGAAGAGCTTTGAAAATAGGTGGCGGATTTGGACCGAATGGTATAAAATATGATTCCCTCGAGTATTTGACCCTTTACTGATTACTTAATCTCAGCAGCTGCTCATCACACTCCCAGGTAAATCCATTTCCCTCAGCTTTTATACTACACAAAGTCCATCACACCTTGCCCCCCCCCTTTCTCCCCCTCCTACTGTTTATTTTTATGCTTTCTTTATTATTTATCCCATTGTATACCTGGTCCTCCCCTAGCCCCCCATCCTATTCTATGTTGTGTTCTGTTCGGTAGCAGCTCTTTGGTGTCACCTCACCATTTTTGAGTGATTGTGTCAAGAGTATAAAGTGGACTGATGATAGTATAGTACACGCCCTATGACATAGTGTGATCCATTGTATTAATGCACTCTATCTGTGTTCTTGCATTGGTGTAGTCCTGTTCTTTTGTTCACATTCAAATGAATGTTGTTTTCCTTTTTTTTTCTTCAGTAACTCATGTGTGCTGGTATTTGACACTTGCCTGTATGTTATGGAAAATTTCAATAAAAATGTATTTGCAAAAAATAAAAGTCCAGGCTGTCGGTAGCTTTAAGTGTTAGGTAATTAAATATATTCAATTTTGGGATTAGGTAATAAGCGAGAGTTAAAGAATGGAGATCACCCTTTAACAAATTTGAATATACAAACCAATGCTTCATCTGATCTAGTAATGATGCATCGTAGTATAGGCGAACATCAGGAAGATTCATACCGCCTTTTGCTCTCACAGAGGTCATATTTAAAAATGCAACCCTAGGTATTTTTTTTATCCCCCTCCCAGATCACGTTGTTTAATTTTCAGTTGACTTGATTAAAAAACTGCTGGTGGGGGGCGTGGCCAAGCCAAGCTAGGAGATGGCTGCCTGACTGCTGAGCTCCTGCCACCTCAGAGCGCTTTTTATCATAAGCAGTGATTTCTGCCCCTGCTCTTTCGACTCAACATGGGTACAGCTTAGAGGCAATCCTCTACCTCCCGGTCCCGCTCTCCCAGGGAGCACAACGACGCGCTTGGACAACACATCCCGGAGATGTTCCGGACCGGTCGAGGAAACATGGCGGCTTCCCGCTAAGGGACTCACCAAGGCCGCTCACAGGCCTCATTCCCCGGCGCAGGAGATTGTCCTGTCGGCGGCTCTTCTCGCTCCCCCGCCCTTGTCTCTCGGAGGACCGGAGACCACGTCGGCCAACGGTCCCTCGCCGCCGATCACCATCTACGACCTAAGGGCGGTGGCAACAGACATTAAAGAAGCGCTTACTGCGGCCATTGCGGAACTGCGTCTGGACTTCAACTGCTGGTGGGGGGCGTGGCCAAGCCAAGCTAGGAGATGGCTGCCTGACTGCTGAGCTCCTGCCACCTCAGAGCGCTTTTTATCATAAGCAGTGATTTCTGCCCCTGCTCTTTCGACTCAACATGGGTACAGCTTAGAGGCAATCCTCTACCTCCCGGTCCCGCTCTCCCAGGGAGCACAACGACGCGCTTGGACAACACATCCCGGAGATGTTCCGGACCGGTCGAGGAAACATGGCGGCTTCCCGCTAAGGGACTCACCAAGGCCGCTCACAGGCCTCATTCCCCGGCGCAGGAGATTGTCCTGTCGGCGGCTCTTCTCGCTCCCCCGCCCTTGTCTCTCGGAGGACCGGAGACCACGTCGGCCAACGGTCCCTCGCCGCCGATCACCATCTACGACCTAAGGGCGGTGGCAACAGACATTAAAGAAGCGCTTACTGCGGCCATTGCGGAACTGCGTCTGGACTTCAAGGCGCTGGAAGGGAGAGTCTTGGCGACTTAGACCGCGCTGGAGGACCATGACCTCGTCCTCCAGCGCTCAACCAGGAAGATTGACGACCATACCCCGCAAATAAGGGAGATAAACCGGCACTTGGAGGACCTTGACAACCGGGGTCACCGACATAACCTGCGTGTGAGGGGCCTGCCGGAGCCCATCGAGGGTGAGCAGATCGCGCGGGAGGTGACAGGGATTTTCAACTAAGTCCTCCGGAGGCCCCCTGACACGGGGATCACCATGGAGAGAATCCACAGAGCATTGCGCCCCAGGGGCAGGGACACAGACCCCCCAGGGATATTGTCTGCTGCCTCACCGATTATGGCCTGAAGGAAGAGATCCTAAGACAGGCCAGGGGCCAACGCCTTCACCATGGGGGCTCCCCGATCCAGCTATTCCAGGACCTCTCGGGAATCACCTTAAAACATCGACGGGACCTAAAACCCCTGCTGGACACCCTGCGGTCTGCAAATATAAGGTACAAGTGGCGGTTCCCTTTCTGCCTTTCGGCCACCCACCAAGGCCACACCGCTCATTTAAAAGTCCCCGAGGATCTCCCACACTTTTTTGAGACCCTAGGCATACCTTCCGTTGCGGTCCCGGACTGGTATGCTATATACCGCCGCTCAGTGGGCCGATGGACTGGGTCCCAACCGGAGAGGATGGAAACGCAACCCACGAGACCTCGCAGACGTCGGTCTCTGTCGGGCTCTTGCTTCACGACCACTGCCGCTGGGCCCAGGAGAGATTGCGACCCGTTGTCTTCCCCCGGGGCAAGGAGAGCTTGCAGAGATACCCAAGTGACCAGCCACTTCCCCAAGGTTATGGCTACCTATTCCACGGTTGGCAACTTTATTTTACGTTGTCTGGTTCTGTTTAAGCAAAGACTACTTTGGCACCTTTGAGAACACTGTTTGTTACGCGTCTTCCGCTCCATCTACATACTTGCATGGCTCCTCACATGGTATGCAGCCATGCCTCCTGCAGAGTGACTATGGCTACAACGTGTTCCCTGCACAGGATAACGCCATTCAAAGCCTCCCAGAGGCCCCACTTAACCTGCGAGGCCTGCCCGGTCCCGGCACTACAATCCCCAGGATCCTTAGGGGCCACAATTGCTCCCGGAATCGGAACTCCGCCTGCCCCTTCCTTTGGCGCGCTGCGCCTGCATCACTCCCGGGGAGACGCCGCCGTGGGTGAGAGCTGGGATCCCCTCCGCCGTTGCCATGACCTCAGATGACTTCGCTGTAGCTATAACTGGAGGCATGTCCAAACGATCCGACATGCCACTCGGGAGCCAGCGTACTGATACACCTCTCGTGGACCGCCCAGCCGGACTTCCACTTTGCTCCTCTTACACGCCCTAATAGCGGCGGCCCGGACCTACCCCCCCCTCTCTCCTCCGGGACTGGCCGCCTGCCTGCGATCAGTTACCCCTTGCCCGCTGGAGCGGAGATCCCGGCCTTTTCCGTCCTCTCAGACCGGATCCCCTTCCCCGGGCACCAATATCCTGGAACTGCACTGCCCCGCCTGCTGTAGACATGCGACTAGGGTTGTCCCGATACCACTTTTTTAGGACCGAGTACAAGAACCGATACTTTTTTTCATGTACTCGCCGATACCAAATACCGATACTTTTTTTAAATGTGTCCCCAAATGCAGCCATGTCCTGTCCCTCACATATGCAGCCATGTCCTGTCCCTCACATATGCAGCCATGTCATGTCCCTCACATATGCAGCCATGTCATGTCCCTCACATATGCAGCCATGTCATGTCCCTCACATATGCAGCCATGTCATGTCCCTCACATATGCAGCCATGTCATGTCCCTCACATATCCAGCCATGTCCCCCATACTTAGTAGTAGATGATGCCGATGCCACCACCACCGCCGCCGCTGCTGCTGCTGCCGCGTTAACCCCATGCATTACAGTGCCGCACTATACAGGCATCTTCCGTTTGAATACTCCTAATCCCCGCCGCGCCACGCATAGACACTCCCCTTCTCGGGATTGGATGGATCCCGAGCAAGGGGGAGTGTCTATACACGGCTCCGAGCATAGACACTCCCCCTTGCTCGGGATTGGACAATCTGGGAAGTATTGTATTTAGGTATCGGGGGTATTTGCGGGAGTACAAGTACTCCTGCAAATACTCGGTATTGGTCCCGATACGATACTGGTATCGGGACAACCCTACTTGCGACCCCATGGCCCGGGGGGCCCCAGCGCCTCACCCCTCGGTCTACATCCTACTGTTGTGACCCCATCCTGATGTTCACCTCGGGGAGGTGCTGTAATCCTGCTACTTCACACGTCTTATTGACTACAGCCTGCTGAGTACCCCACGCCTTTGGATGAGTATATGCACACACAACTATCCTCATATAAGACTATGTATATGTTGGACGATGCCATGCAGCACTCTGATAGCCAGCTATTGTCACTCTATTCTGGCCTGGGGTGGGCTATTGGTGTTGGGGAGGGACATCTTCAGTGCCCCGGGGGAGGGGCGGGCAGAATGCCACGATACTCAGGGTGACCTTATGGTGGGGGATGGGGACGGGTGCTGACGCACGCCGGCATATGCTTTGCTACTGGACCCCGGGAGTCCGTTGCCAGACTGGGCTGAGGTGAAGCGGGCTCCTCCCCGTCTAGCATTGGGGACCCTGCGACAGAGATGACACACCACTCTACCCACTATAGACTATGACTCGCCGGGCTATCACCCCTGGTAGACGCCTTTGACCGTACGCTCTGGGGTGGCATGCCACTCTCAGGTTTTGTTTTTTCTTTATACCCGATTGTCTTCTGCCGAGGCTTCGACCAACCCCCCCCCGAGCCGTACCGTGCGGTAGTGCCCGAGCGGTACCGTGCGGTAGTGCCCGAGCGGTACCGTGCGGTAGTGCCCGAGCGGTACCGTGCGGTAGTGCCCGAGCGGTACCGTGCGGTAGTGCCCGAGCGGTACCGTGCGGTAGTGCCCGAGCGGTACCGTGCGGTAGTGCCCGAGCGGTACCGTGCGGTAGTGCCCGAGCCTGATACAGGACCCGCGCGGCCACGCCTTACCGATTACCCCTCACCCCAAAAATAGGCGGAGGGACTACGCACCTCCACCTAATCGGTCCTGACTTCTCCCCTTCGTTGCCGAGGGGAAGTGTTGACACTCCTCCTTAAACCGCCCCCCCTACCCGGGAGGCCTACAGCCCCCCCTGTACTATTCACCTTCCGCGCTCCCATTTCGGGGGTGCTCGTCTCTTACCTCCTTCCCCCGGTAATGCTCCTGAGACACCCCCACAGCCCCCTCTCTGTCCGCCGCAGCTCGGACGCCCACGCCTAACCCGCACCCGACTACACTGACGCTCAAGATGTCGGCCACACTGACGAACACTGCTAGCCCTACTTTGAAGGTGGTCTCCTTCAAAGCACGGGGACTGAATCTCCCTGAAAAACGATCCCAACTTCTTTTGGCCTTACACCGAGCTAGGGCCGACATTGCATTTATATAAGAAAGGCATTTCAAGTCGGAAGCCACACCCAAACTGCACAACTTCTATTACCCAGTAGTCCACTATGCCACGAACATGCACGCCAAAACAAAAGGGGTCTCCATACTGCTGGCTAGACATTGTCCCTTTAAGCTGACGGAGCAACTAAGCGACCCGGAGGGTAGATACCAATGTCTACGCGCCAAACACTCGTCAGGTGTCCTTCAAATCCGTAAAGGATCTGCTGGCACCCTTTAAAGCAGGGATGCCGATTCTGGGGGACGACTTCAATGTCCCCCTCAACCCCACTCAGGATGCGTCCACGGGCACATCGTCGACCCCCTACTTGGCCCTGAGAAAAATCAAAACGCTCCTCCAAGAGCTCCTTTTACACGACACGTGGCGTGCCTTAAATCCAGCGGGTCGAGACTACACATTCTATTCTGCCCCCCACGACCGTTACTCCCGGCTCGACTACCTATTTCTAAGCCAGGAAGCTCTGCCCATGCTAACCTCTGCGTCTATTGATATTAAGTTGTGATAGGGGGAATGGCGCTGCTTGATAGGTCTGTGATGCTGGACCTGTGGGTGGTGCTATATTAATAGTGCTATAGTGCTTAAAGTATACCAGTGTTGGGTAACTTGTAGACAGGGGTTAATCCATAAGTGAGGATTCCCTGAACCCACGTGATGCGGGAGCCGATAGGTTACCACTTTGATGTTAATTGTTAGTGTTAACCATATGTGTATCAAAAATGGTGAGTATCCCCCATCCAATGGTGTCCACAAGGGGTAAGTGGTAGTGACCAAACACCAATGTTGGTGGTTAGTCCTGTGTTCAATTCTGTAATTGCTACAAGTGTAGAAGAGGTGACTAGTGTGGTGATCCTATAAACCTCAAAGGAAAATATATATAAAGAAACAATCAATCTACAAAGAGGGCCAGCCTGCCCATTAATTCTATGATTGTAAACCAAATCGAAACACAAGAGTGTATAAACTCAAACACAACCCCACAATCTTAGTGTTAAATTAAACCATCAGTGAAGTGAACTCAAAATAAAAATTTAAAAAGCGATGTGTAGGATTTCAATTGGCCCAACTGCGATGTGTCATCAGGATACTGTGCAGGCCAGGTGTAAAAAACCCAATTAGTGAACTGCGTGAAAGCTCAAAAGGATGAGCCTGGGTGTGCAAACTCAAAATAGGTGGTGGGTCACCATGTGAGAGTTATCACTCCCTAGTGAGCACTGAGTAGGTCTAAGTTGCAGAAGAAAAAAACACCATAGGTATATGGGTATAAAAATAAAAATAAAAATGTAAAAATACAAAGATGATATGGATAAGAAATACACAAAGTTCTGGTATGCACTAAAGTTGCGTTTCAGATGATACTGCAGAAAACTTCTATTGGTGACTTAAGTGCTGTATCCTTTTAAAGGGTGCCGTGCCGTGACTTTTGTGCTCCCCCTCTTAGGACCCCACTCACCAGATGTTGTCACCCTCCAGGGGCAATTGGGCAGGTGGTGGTGGTACCTTTGGTATTGCTGGTATGTAACGGTCTGTGTATTCCCGGCGGTTGTTCCAAGGTGTATAAAGAGGATCTGGAAAGGTTCCAATGCGATGCTCCCGGTGTCACTCAAGAAAAGATAATAAAAAATATCCACATAGCGTGATATGTATAAAACTCGCAGAGCTTTTATTGTAAAAAAAGGGGGGTGGACATTTCCACCGTAAGAGCCCAGAGGCACCTGAGCTGGTGCATAAAATAGCAGAAAAAAGTAAATTAAAACAAACAAAGTTTAAAAAACGAAGTTCAAAGCAGGTGTAGTACGCTGTCCACCAATGCTGTATGGTGGCGAAGCTGCCGGCTCCGTAAGAAATGTGTCTCTGTGTTGAGCAGCTCGCCGTCCCATACGGTGGTGTCTGAAGCAGCTGTTAACCTGAACGTGCGTACAAGCTTGCGTGTTGGTCACCTGACGCGTTTCGTCATGTGACTTTCTCAAAGGTGACGTAAGCTATGTACGCGGGATCTTCAATTATATATGCTGCGGCAGATGCACTCATCACTCATTGATGACAGTGGTTGGTTGTGGGCTTAACATGAGTCCCAAGGCTTTCCTCCCCTCCATTAACCCATATCATTGCCAGATCAAGGGTGGGGATGAATGTGAATGTGCCGCTGCATATGGACAAAAGTTTACATATGAAATATAGACGGGTAAATGAATTACCATATATGAATAACACACATAATACCTATGATCATTGGTTAATTTGTATGAGGTTAATTACTATTGTGAGTGTTTTCTAATTGTAACTCCTTATGACAAGGAAAGAAAAAAGAGAGAAGCACAACTTCAAATAGCTGAAGTACGTATTTGTTGTTCTAAAAGTACTATATTCTCCTCAGTGAGTAAGAAAACTATAAAATATAAAAATAAAATATAAAATATAAAAAATATATAAATATGTGTAAAGAAACCATACACATGAGGTAGTGTTTGGGTGAGATGAGGCCACATATTGTACAGCAATATTTAACAACTAGGGATTGGAGCTAGTATCTACCTCGGTTGGTAGTGGTATTGGCAAATGTCATTTATTTTGATGCCATAGGCTAAGGGTATGTTAATATCTACCAAAGGATATGTATAAAAAATTAATATATATATAAAAAATTTTATAAAAAATTATATGTATACCAGAAAGGATGTTTATATATGTCAATTGCTTATGAGACTTAGTTGTTAGTTTATTTGATAGAGACATGGTTGGAAGGGAAACCAGGGTAGGGTCAAGATTCGAAAAAACGTCCACAAACGGGCTTGATTATGTTGGTACAAATACATTGGTGGAATAGGGTGTTGTAAGGTATCAAGATTCCACCCCTAATAATGGTCAGAATGGGTTAGTTGGTGTCCAAACCATAATGTATAAATTACCATGTTTTTTGCCATGTTTTTTATTTCTTATTTCAATAGTTACTCTGGGGGATTACTCCAAGAGGATGTTTTCAGCATTCATATATCTGTAGTTCTGAATCCTTGAGTGCCCCATTAGAAACCAGTTGGTTAATTTTTCGTTGATGTTGGTTAGTGTGGGGTCATAACCTTTTAATATGGTTCCTTATTTTTCAATTTTGATGGTATTTCTAAGAAGATCACATTTGTGTGTGGGGTGATGCATAGTCAAAAACTTCTTGGCTATGCTTCATCCAGATCTTTCATGAGCCTAACTAAATAGTTGGGAATCCCTCTAGGTTCAACCACACTATGAGCCAGGGGATTGTTCCGATGTTGATTTACACAAGATTATGGAAAATCATCTGTGTTAAGGCATATTCGAAGGACTGGAGTACACTTCATTATGTCATAGGTATTACCAGCACTGATACCATTTGTCATAATAGAGGAAGTAATGGCTTAAAAATTAGAAAGAAAACAGTTCAAATCAATATCCAGGTTGAGCCCCCCTGGCGCTAGGGACCCCATCTTATGTATCCAACGGGTTTCATTTTGTGAGACCTGGATTTGTTTATTGCCTCCTCTCCAGTGATCTTTGATAATGTCTATGCCAAAAAAGGTGATGCAAGACGGATCTTTATGATGTTTTTCAGCAAAGTGTCTCGAGAGGCTGTGTTTGGTGAACCCCTTCCGTATGTTTTTGATATGTTCCCGTATCCTAACCTTTAGGGGTCTGGTGGTGCGGCCCACGTATTGTAGGTGGCACGGGCACTCTATAACGTATGTCACATGTGTGCTATTGCACGTAATGAGTTCTTTTATTTGAAACTGTTTATTGTGTACATAGGATTTGAAGGATGTGGTCCTTCGGGGTTGCGGTCTGTTCGTTCTGCATGGCAGGCATCTTTGGCATCTGAAAAACCCCTTGAGGTCAGGGCAAATATTTATTTGCTTCAGGGGGTCCAATACATTGTGGACTAGATGCGTTCTCAATGTGGGGGCTCTTCGATAGATGAACTTCGGTCTTGATGGCAATATTGTAACCAATGTTCTGTCCTCCCTGAGGATGGGCCAGTATTTTTTGATAATCTTTTCTACCTGTTGGTACTGGTTATTGTATTCTGTGATAAAGGTTATGTCTGTGGAAGGTACTTTATGGGAGTTCTTACTTTGTAGTAATTCTCCTCTGTTCATATTGCGAATGTTGTTTTTCAGTTTAGTCAAGACTTCTTGTTGATAGCCCTTCTCCAAGAATCTTTTTATTAATACTTCCGCTTGGATGTCAAAATCCTCCACCCGATGACAGTTTCTCCTGACCCGCATTAGTTGTCCCTTAGGTATGTTCCCTATCCATTTTGGGTGATGGCAACTGGAGGTGGGAATGTACCCATTGCGATCTGTCTTCTTGAAAAACGTCTTTGTGCATAATTCGCCCCTGTCTTTAAAGATTTGTAGGTCGAGATAATCAATGCTATGAGCATCCCACTTTCCTGTAAAGGTAATACCGTACACATTGTTGTTGAGTTGCTCCATAAAATTATCAAGGGTTGCTCCTGTGCCATCCCATAGGATAATCAGGTCATCTATATAGCGTCTGTAAAACCTCAGCTGAGGGATATTCAGACCATATATATATTCCTCCTCCCACATGTCCATGAAGAGGTTTGCTACACTGGGGGCATAACGTGCCCCCATAGCCACTCCCTTTTTCTGGACATAGAACTCCTTCTTATACCAGAAATGGTTATTGGCCATGGCCATGTTGAGACCCTCCAAAATGAATGATATTTGTTCTTGTTTCATCTGTGTGTGATGATGTAGTGCCGCCTCCACTCCCTTTAATCCGTCCGCTTGCCTAATGCTGGTATACAGCGAATCCACATCTATCGTTGCCAGTAGCAAATGCTCGGTGTGCTCGATGTCCTGTAATTCTACCATCAGTTGAGTACTGTCTTTCAAATGGGATTTACCTTTCGTGACCAACGGTCTGAGGAATTTGTCTAGGTATTCTCCTAATCTAGAAAAAATGGAATTTATGCCGCTTACTATGGGCCTTCCTGGTGGGTTCTCCAATCTCTTATGGATTTTGGGCACCTGGTAGATGACTGGAGTTTTGGTAGATTTGGATATGAGGTATGTAGCCTCCTTAACATTCAAAATTCCAAGTCGGGCGCCCTTCCTAACATATTTGGTTAGCTGTTTTTTGTAGGAAGATATAGGATTCTTTTTTAATTTTGTGTAGGTATCTGGTACTTGTAGCAGTCTTTCCATTTCAGCTTCATAATCTGTTTTTTTGAGTATAACTAATCCTCCCCCCTTATCTGCCGGTCTTATGACCACTGCCTTCTTATCCCCGGTTTTGTTTAATTTCTAAACCGTCAATGTCCTTCTCCACCATTTTTCTGAAGGCACTGAGGCATTGGTTTCCTGGTGTTTTAGGGTTATATAATGAATTATTTTTCAATGTGGTATGTGTGTACACTGATGCCTCTGGTGGTCGTTCATCCTTATTTAGAGCAAAATGTTTTTTCAGATTTAATTTCCTCATGAACTTTTGCAAGTCTATGTACATATCAAATTTATTGAGAGATTTTTCGGGTCCATATTTTAAGCCGAGATCAAGCGCTTTCCATTCCTCATCGGTGAAGTTGGCATCACTGAGGTTATATATGCCCTCTCCTAGTACTCTCTTGGCCTTTTTCTTCTTCTCCTGGCTCATAGTGTGGTTGAACCTAGAGGGATTCCCAACTATTTAGTTAGGCTCATGAAAGATCTGGATGAAGCATAGCCAAGAAGTTTTTGACTATGCATCACCCCACACACAAATGTGATCTTCTTAGAAATACCATCAAAATTGAAAAATAGGGAACCATATTAAAAGGTTATGACCCCACACTAACCAACATCAACGAAAAATTAACCAACTGGTTTCTAATGGGGCACTCAAGGATTCAGAACTACAGATATATGAATGCTGAAAACATCCTCTTGGAGTAATCCCCCAGAGTAACTATTGAAATAAGAAATAAAAAACATGGCAAAAAACATGGTAATTTATACATTATGGTTTGGACACCAACTAACCCATTCTGACCATTATTAGGGGTGGAATCTTGATACCTTACAACACCCTATTCCACCAATGTATTTGTACCAACATAATCAAGCCCGTTTGTGGACGTTTTTCGAATCTTGACCCTACCCTGGTTTCCCTTCCAACCATGTCTCTATCAAATAAACTAACAACTAAGTCTCATAAGCAATTGACATATATAAACATCCTTTCTGGTATACATATAATTTTTTATAAAATTTTTTATATATATATTAATTTTTTATACATATCCTTTGGTAGATATTAACATACCCTTAGCCTATGGCATCAAAATAAATGACATTTGCCAATACCACTACCAACCGAGGTAGATACTAGCTCCAATCCCTAGTTGTTAAATATTGCTGTACAATATGTGGCCTCATCTCACCCAAACACTACCTCATGTGTATGGTTTCTTTACACATATTTATATATTTTTTATATTTTATATTTTATTTTTATATTTTATAGTTTTCTTACTCACTGAGGAGAATATAGTACTTTTAGAACAACAAATACGTACTTCAGCTATTTGAAGTTGTGCTTCTCTCTTTTTTCTTTCCTTGTCATAAGGAGTTACAATTAGAAAACACTCACAATAGTAATTAACCTCATACAAATTAACCAATGATCATAGGTATTATGTGTGTTATTCATATATGGTAATTCATTTACCCGTCTATATTTCATATGTAAACTTTTGTCCATATGCAGCGGCACATTCACATTCATCCCCACCCTTGATCTGGCAATGATATGGGTTAATGGAGGGGAGGAAAGCCTTGGGACTCATGTTAAGCCCACAACCAACCACTGTCATCAATGAGTGATGAGTGCATCTGCCGCAGCATATATAATTGAAGATCCCGCGTACATAGCTTACGTCACCTTTGAGAAAGTCACATGACGAAACGTGTCAGGTGACCAACACGCAAGCTTGTACGCACGTTCAGGTTAACAGCTGCTTCAGACACCACCGTATGGGACGGCGAGCTGCTCAACACAGAGACACATTTCTTACGGAGCCGGCAGCTTCGCCACCATACAGCATTGGTGGACAGCGTACTACACCTGCTTTGAACTTCGTTTTTTAAACTTTGTTTGTTTTAATTTACCTTTTTCTACTATTTTATGCACCAGCTCAGGTGCCTCTGGGCTTTTACGGTGGAAATGTCCACCCCCCTTTTTTTACAATAAAAGCTCTGCGAGTTTTATACATATCACGCTATGTGGATATTTTTTATTATCTTTTCTTGAGTGACACCGGGAGCATCGCATTGGAACCTTTCCAGATCCTCTTTATACACCTTGGAACAACCGCCGGGAATACACAGACCGTTACATACCAGCAATACCAAAGGTACCACCACCACCTGCCCAATTGCCCCTGGAGGGTGACAACATCTGGTGAGTGGGGTCCTAAGAGGGGGAGCACAAAAGTCACGGCACGGCACCCTTTAAAAGGATACAGCACTTAAGTCACCAATAGAAGTTTTCTGCAGTATCATCTGAAACGCAACTTTAGTGCATACCAGAACTTTGTGTATTTCTTATCCATATCATCTTTGTATTTTTACATTTTTATTTTTATTTTTATACCCATATACCTATGGTGTTTTTTTCTTCTGCAACTTAGACCTACTCAGTGCTCACTAGGGAGTGATAACTCTCACATGGTGACCCACCACCTATTTTGAGTTTGCACACCCAGGCTCATCCTTTGAGCTTTCACGCAGTTCACTAATTGGGTTTTTTACACCTGGCCTGCACAGTATCCTGATGACACATCGCAGTTGGGCCAATTGAAATCCTACACATCGCTTTTTAAATTTTTATTTTGAGTTCACTTCACTGATGGTTTAATTTAACACTAAGATTGTGGGGTTGTGTTTGAGTTTATACACTCTTGTGTTTCGATTTGGTTTACAATCATAGAATTAATGGGCAGGCTGGCCCTCTTTGTAGATTGATTGTTTCTTTAAATATATTTTCCTTTGAGGTTTATAGGATCACCACACTAGTCACCTCTTCTACACTTGTAGCAATTACAGAATTGAACACAGGACTAACCACCAACATTGGTGTTTGGTCACTACTACTTACCCCTTGTGGACACCATTGGATGGGGGATACTCACCATTTTTGATACACATATGGTTAACACTAACAATTAACATCAAAGTGGTAACCTATCGGCTCCCGCATCACGTGGGTTCAGGGAATCCTCACTTATGGATTAACCCCTGTCTACAAGTTACCCAACACTGGTATACTTTAAGCACTATAGCACTATTAATATAGCACCACCCACAGGTCCAGCATCACAGACCTATCAAGCAGCGCCATTCCCCCTATCACAACTTAATATCTTACTGGTCTCCTTGGAGATCCCTAGGGAGGCAGCAGCTAAACCACAGATCCTAAGCGCGGATTCCTCTTTCTAACTTATATCTGCGTCTATTGAGCCCATGTTTGTGTCGGATTATAACCCAATTTCGGCCACGCTTTCATTCCCCCCTTGCTACCCTCGATCGAGGGCGTGGAGACTAGACCCGTCCCTGCTAACTGACCCAATCTTGGCCAAAGAACTAAGACTCAATCTCGAAACGTTTTTTTCGGGAAAACAGGTCGGAAGACACGGCCCCCGCTGTGAATTGGGACTTGTAGCGTTCGCGGACGATATACTCCTCTTTCTTAGAGATCCTCTCATGACGGTCCCTAATTTAATGAAAGATTTCGCAGAATTCAAAGCAATATCGAACTTCCAAATTAATTTCTCCAAATCCTCTGCTCTGAACGTTTCCCTGCCCCAAACCCTGTGCCAATCTAATTTCCCCTTCAAATGGAATGCTAAAGCTAATCAAGTATCTGGGAATCCAACTCCCTACCTTCCTTTCAGACCTGTATTCCCTCAACTATGCCCCGTTACTACAGACTATATTGAGAGACTTAAACGCTTGTCATGGTTTGGTAGGATCGCGGTAGTTAAAATGAACATCCTCCCCCGACTTCTATATTCTATGCAAACGATCCCCATCAGGCTCCCCCCAGCTTTCTTCTCATCCTACAGATCGGCATGCACGAGTTTCGTGTGGCAAGGAGCCCACCCGCGACTCAGCTACGCCAGGCTCACAGTACCCAAAATGCAGGGCGGCCTAGGCCTAGGTCTTAGCACATGTTGAACGTGACCAACCACCTTAAACACACGGCAAAAAAACCTGAGGTACTTTCCATTTGGGAGGGGGTTATATAGGGGAGGAACTCAATGTTAATTGGGTTTTCCAGTGTCCAATCACCAGTGGTGACTACATAGCCCATTAAGTAATTAAGGCTCTTTGTCCCGTGATGTATGATCAAGAATATAATTTTTGGTAGGATGCTGTTGGGGGGTGGGGTACCGTACAGTCTCCCCAATTGTTCCATTTTCTTTTTCGATACACCGGGTTCTGGCCTAGTTGACAATAGGATTTTTATAACGGCTTACATGTAAAATCCTTTTCTTGGAGTACATCACGGGACACGGAGCAACCATAGTAATTACTATGTGGGTTATATGCCACCTATAGGTGAATGGACACTGGTACACTCAAAAGACAGGAAGACCCCCTCCCTTTAACCCCTCCCATACAGGGAGTACCTCAGTTTTTGTAGCAAAGCAATGTATATATCCCAATAAGAGGAGAGGGACCTTTGTGTCCCGTGATGTACTCCAAGAAAAGGATTTTACAGGTAAGCCGTTATAAAAAATTCGATTTTTTTTGTACGCGCCGTAAAATCCCTTCCTCCGTCGTCCATGGACGGACACAGCCTTCACAAGTTTTGACATATGGGATATGTTCCTGTTCATAGGAGAGGACTAGGCAGAACATGTTGGATTTTTAAATACATGTTACTTTAACAGAGGGGGCGGTCCCTTTGGACATAACCCTCCTCCCTGCAGCATGCAGCCTCAGTTCATAACAAGCAGTACAAACCTAAAAAAGGAGGGGTGGGGGCTGTGTCCATCCATGGAATTCTATTTTCTCTTATTGTCCATGGACAGACACAGCCTTCACAAGTCTTGACAATATGGAACGTCCCCAAGCAGTGTCAAAAAAACGTGGGATGGGAACAGTATCAGTAAAAACAAACAACTTCCACCCAAAATAAAGCAGAGCTTATCAACGGAGGGGGTGCAACTTTAAATAGCCGTCTGCAAAAACCTTGCGGCAGAAGGAAGAATTTCAAGATGCACTTACATCAACCTTGTTAAATTTGGAAAAAGTGTGAACGGATGACCAAGTTGTCGCCTTACACACCTGTGAGACAAGACGATTGATGTCGGAAAGCCCAGCAAGCACCAATTGCCCTGGTCGAATGTGCCGTGACCGGAAAGGGGGGCGCCCGCCCCTTAAGAGCCTGTATGACGGTCTGCCTAATCAACCGATAAATGGTGTCCGACGAGACCGCCAGGCCCTTTTGTGGACCAGATACCGACAAAAAGCGAGTCAGACCTCCGAAACTGAGCCGTAGCAGACAGGTACACCCGCAAAGCATGTACCACATCCAAAGTATGAAGCGCAACCTCCTTAGGATGCGCCGGCCGAGGACACAAGGATGAAAGTATAATGTCCTCGTTGAGGTGAAAAGCCGAAACCACCTTCGTTAGAAAGGAAGGTTGCGGGTGCAACACCGCCTTATCCTTATGAAGGACTAAGTATGGTAAGGCCGCCAATTCAGAAAAACACATCTGGCAGAAGTAATCGCCACTAAAAAGGCCACCTTCTGAGATGTCAAGAGAGGAATCTCTCTGGTGTTTTAAATGTGAAGTTCCTGAAGAACAGAGAGCACCAAATTCAGATCCCATGGAGGAAGAGGTGGTTTAAAAGGGGGAAGTATGAGACGAACCCCCTGCACAAAAAGGTACCCACCAGAGATTGGCCTGCCAAAAGAACATAGCCAAGGCTGAAATCTGTCCCTTAATGGTGCTTAAGGAAAGTTTCTGATCCACTCCACTCTGTAAAAACAGCAGGACCCTGCAAAGCCAATACTGATGGGGCCACAAATGCTTCTGCCCAGGGATCTCTGGACCTGGCCATGAACCTCGAAACTCTGCGGTTGAGGCGAGAGGCCAGGAGATATACGTCTGGTGTGCCCCACCTCCTGCAAAGGAGTCAAAACAACTCCAAATGCAATGACCATTCCCCCTGGTCCAGCATCTGGCGACTCGGGTAGTTTGCCTGCCAGTTTTCTACGGCCGGAATGTAGACGGCCGACAGAGCTGGCACGCTTCTTTCTGCCCACTGCAGGGTGTGAGCAACCTCGGATGCTGCAGCCGAGCTCTGTGTTTCCCCCTGATGATTGACATAAGCCACCGCTGTGGCGTTGTCTGACTGAATCCTTATTGGGAGACCTTGCAACCTCCTCGACCACAAGGAGAGGCATAGCCTGATCGCCCGAAGTTCCAAAACATTGATAGGCAGACAGGATTCCTGCAAAGTCCAGCGACCCTGGGGCAACTAGACACCCCAGATGCGCCCACTCAACATGTGAGGCTGGCATCTGTCGTAATCACCGTCCACTGGAAGGGAAGAAACGACTTCCCTGACCGAAGAGCCAATCACCAATTCAGAGAGACTGGCTGTAACTGTCACCACCGTTTACGATCTTCCATCAACCCAAGACAGCTTATCCGACAGTCAGACAAATCCATGTAGACACGATTCATGCCATTCCCCAGAATTAAGACGAGACACAAGTTCTGTTCTTTCTGGTTTTAATGGTAAACTCAACTCTTCTTATACAGTTACAAGCATGCTACAGAAATAATAAAACTCTCCACCCCCCTCATCACACAATGGGGGGGCTTAAATACACCTTCAGATGGGCTAATTACTAATCATTATCCAGACATTTCGGCACCATTTTAACATGACCTAATTACTACATCTGAGAAGTCACATTCCACACCTATTATTCATAGAATTCACACAAAACAGCATCACACAATAAGTTCCCCTCAATCCACATCTAGACAGATGTAATTAGCATCTCAACAGTCTGTGTTAAGCATTGAAGGAGACACGCTTATTGACCGGTTGTGGTTTAGCATGAAATCACCTGTAATATGTCCAGATCTCCTGCAATACATGAATTATTAGTAATATGTCCCATCTCATGTAATTTATGATATAATTTCTCAGTCACCCTATGCCCCTATCGGACATAGGGTGACCCCAGACCCAAGTGTCTTTGGTGAAGCTGGCACAGGAGTACACTGCACCCTTCAAAAGTCTCTGGGTTTCACGGGTCATTCCGTTACACTGGCAATTCAGAGACCGATTTAGATTCAATAAAGATTTGTTTCATTTGGACAGGATCTCCTTCTGCAATACTCAAGTGTGGAACTGGGCATACAGTGCTGCCTCGAGGCTACCATCAGACCCAGGACATGCATGCAAAAAACTGAGAGACTACCATTTTCGGGATGCCAACAGCTTTACCGCAGACTGAAGAGTCTGCAATTTTTCCAGGGGAAAAAAGAATCTCGCTCCCGCGGAGTTCAGAATCAACCCCAGGTACTCCAAATGCTTTCTGGCTATAGACACATCCTCCTCTAATTCTGAGCCAGAAGCTGCTCTCAGAAGATCATTCAACTAGCCCACAATGGCAATGCCTCACTGTCTCAGCAAAGCTAGGATCGGTGCAAGCACCTTGGTGAAAACTCTTGGTGCCGACGCTAGGCCAAAGGGAAGGGACACAAACTGTAATCTCCCCCTATCTCAAAGCGCAGAAACCTCTGGTGACTTGCACAAAATGGGACAAGCAAGTATGTGTCCAAGGACACCAGAAAGTCCCCCGGATGGAGCGCAGCCACCACCGAGCGAATGGATTCCATGCGCAACTTCCTTACTCTCACAAAGGCTTTTAGGGCTTTGAGGTCCAAGATTGGACAGCCCCATCCTTCTTCGGGACCACAAACAGATTCAAATTAAATCCCTAAACCCTCTCGTTCTGCGGAACGGGTAAAGTTACCCCGCAACCCAGCAAGTCCTGCACTGCCCCCAATAGGGCAGACCGACGAGTGGGAAGGAGAGGGAGATTTGAGGGAAAGAATCTGTTTGGTGGACAGGAAAGAAACTATCTCGGTCAGAGCAGAGAGGTCCACCGAGCTGTGAACCAGAGAAGCCACCCCCCACCAATGAGTCGGGTGGGTGCAAAACTTCTTGTGGTGGGGGGTTTGAATGCCGGTTTGTTCAGCTTACACACGCAGGGATGTTTCTGTCCCCCAGCTGAGCCTTTGTTTGCCTGGGAGGGTCAACACGCGGGCCCTGACTGACAAAAAATACCGCTTCTGAGTGGGAAACGAAAGACCGGGCTTACTGTGTGGCTCCTTCCCTTTGGTAGACTGAGGGAGAAGAGTGCTCTTACCTCCAGCGACATCCTTAATGTCGTTCAGCGAGGTACCAAAAAGTCTCCCACCTTTGAAGGGTAAATCTGACAGGGCTTTTTTGGATGCTTGGTCAGCAGATCAGCATTTCAGCCAAATCAGGCAGAGCAAGACCACCGCTGAAACAGATGCTCTGGATATCAAGCTGCATCCAGTGTAGCATTACAGACATATACAAGGCCCTGGACCAACAGGTCAGCCAGTCTAATAAATTCAGGAGGGAACTGGTGCTCCTCCACAGTCTGGTGCAAAACTTTTGCCCATTCAGTGTCTGGGACACCAAGGTTGCAGCCACAATAGGCCAATGCAGACCCCAGCATGGTAAACATGGAGCGGGTCAGCGCCTTGGACCTCCTCTAAGTATGGTCCTTGAAAGCAGGGGTGTCACGATCAGGTGTCAGGCTCAGAGGCCAATTGCAATAGCAGTGGCAGAACAGGCAGTCACTTCTGGCAGATAACACAGGCTTCCTTGAGGTGCGGAATCTAAGTACTAGCTGGTTTTCCCCAGAGCTCCCGATGGTGGAGATGGATTTAGCTGCAAGCTAGTACCAGGTCGCGGTCCTCAAGTTTGCCCCCCCAGGGTGTGAGCAAGCCAGGGTCCAATAGCGGATAAGCAGACAAGGAGGAAACAGTAGCGTGGTCAGGAAACAAGCCAAGGGATCAATCACGAGCGGCTGCAGGCTGGGATCAAGCAGAAGAGCCGTCAAAGAACAGGCCAAGGGTCAAACACAGACGGTAGCAGATTAGGATCAGGCAGTAGAGAAGTCCAGAAACAGGCCAAGGGTCAAACACAGACGGTAGCAGATTAGGATCAGGCAGTAGAGAAGTCCAGGAACAGGCCGAGGGTCAAACACAGGTGGTTGCAGATACAATGGTAGCAGAGCAGACAAATTGCAAGGCACTGGCTGGGAAGGCACAATAACCTGGCAAGGAGGAAGTGCAGAGACATGGCTTATATCAGGAAGTTCGTGGGAGGAGCAAGGGGTTCAAGGTTCAAGACAAATTAAGACACAAGGCAGCAAGGTCCAATGGATCAGATGGGTTTGTCCAGCAGACAGGGAGCTGTCCAGCATCCCAGATAGCTCAGTGAGAAGGCTCACTGCCAGACGCAGCTGAGGTCCCAGGTTCAAAACCCGGTCCTGCCAAGGGGTCCCTTCTATTAGGGAGAGTGGTTACCTTATGGAACTGGGCAACCAGAGGGTCAACTCCTGGAGGAGAAGCCCATTTTTTTCAAAAGGCTGTCCTCAAAAAGGGTAACGGACCATCAGCTGCTGAGGAACCACAAAGGACTTCTGTGGCTTTTCCCATTCCTTATCAATGAACTTGTCAAAAAAGGACACAAAGGAAAAACCTTCACAGAGCGGTCCATCTTGTGGGACTCAAGAAAGACTGAACCCTGAATGGATACCTCGGCTGCACCATCCAGCTTAAAGGAGTCCCTCACAGCACTGATAAGCGCACCAACAAGTGCCCTGTCCTGTACTGACCCAAGTGAGACTTCCTCACAAGTTAGGTCCTGGTCCACATCCTCTGACAACCCAAAACCCGGGGTGCTGCGCCGCAACCGGACCTGGGCCTGAGTCAGAGCATTCTTCAGAAGATGGCGGGGGAGGGGGGAGCTTTGTACCCCCCTTACGCCCGCATGCTACTTTCACCCTGGCAACAAATATTTCCAGGACTGCCGACATGTGTCCATGGGAACCGCAGGTGTAGGAGCCCCGGGCTGCCACCTCTGGCTTGTTTGGGGAAGAAGGACCAGATACTAAATCCATTACATAGAGGGCTCTCAGGGACCTATTTAAGACCTAAAAGTCCACTCTCCTTGCTGCGCTGACCAGGGGGCTACCCAGGGGACTCACCAACCCAGCAAGAGACTGCTCAGCGTGGCTGCCCGCCCTCTGTACACAGCGTGTGTTGCGAGGCAAAAGCTGTGAGGTAAAAATCTGCGAGGAGATATGTGCTGCACGCTGTTTAGAAAGCCAGCACTAGAAGCCAGAACCCCACACAAAATGGCCGCCGGATGCCTCAAAGATAACAGGGCATGGCCACAGTAAAATGGCCAACCGCAATAACAAGCTGCACCATAGCACGACCACTACATGGATCTATATATCCAGCCTGTCACTCAGTCGGCAGTTTTAATAGAAGAATCTCAAATAATACATTATAATATTATATATATATATATATATATATATATATATATATATATATATATATATATATATAAAATTTATTTAGGGCGCTGGGCCACAACCTCCTCTGCCAGCAGGCAGGAAAAAAATACTGAGGCTGCATGCTGCAGGGTTATGTCCGGAGGGACCGCCCCCTGGGTGGGGCTGTTCAACTCTGTTAAAGCAACATGTATTTAAATATCCAACATGTTCTGCCTAGTCCTCTCCTATGAACAGGAACATATCCCATATGTCAAAACTTGTGAAGGCTGTGTCCGTCCATGGATGATAAGAAAAATGCTATTTTCTTTATCGTACATCACGGGACACAGAGCAACCATAGTAATTACTATGTGGGATATCCCAAAGCAATGCCAGATGTGAGGACCTATACTACTGCCTGCAGTACACTGCGCCCAAAAGCGGCATCATCTTGCCACCTTACATCCATCCGACAGAATTTAGTGAATGTATGCACTGACGTCCAAGTTGCTTTCTTGCACTATCAGCGAGTCAGAGGCTTGGTGATGCACTGCCCAAGAAGCACTGACTTGCCCTGGTAGTGTGCGCTTTAACTTGAAAAGGCGGAACCCTTCTTTTCAAACCATAAGCCTGAATGATAACCTGCCAAATCCATTTTTAAACAGTGGATTTTGACGACTTGTGGGTAATTTCACCGGCGCAACTGATTTAATCTAGCAACTTTTTTATTATTAGGTCTGCTGCAGTTGCTGTGTACACCCCAGTGCAAGGATGTGAATATATATAAAAAATTGTTCGCATATGAATGTCATATGCTACTGCACTGACTTTATGTGTACTGTGAAAAAATCCCTTAAATCACATTCATGAATGGTATAAAAAATAACTAAACTTCAAATAGTGGATACTCAATGTGCAGTTTACATATATCAAAAGAAAAAAAGAAAAAAACAAAAGAGACAGCTAAAAAACAAAAAACTGTGCCAGAAAACAATAATTGTCCGACAACCTGCAAAATGGAAAATGTGACAGTCTCTTCACGTGGTAGTGCCTTGTATTCCTTATCACAATATTCGTGACTTTTCACCCTTAAGATAAGTGTCACCACCACCTTGTATATATTATGCGCTCACCAGACGTCAGGATAAATACAGCATGTAGTTTTGTTAATACCGATGGTCCCAAATGCTTACTAGCAGACCCAGGGATGGATTCCTCTTATTAGTATATGCTCCTAGAGAGAAAGGAGTCACCGCTCCAGGTGGGATCACTATATGGTTACAGGTGGTGCAGGATACCGAGGGTGCTGGCGGTGCACTAAGCAAAATGAAGACAAAGAAAAATGGATAGCCGCACTCCGAAACCTGATGAGTGGTCTTTTATTCAATAGACAGCATGTACAAAAATAGGGTCACAGCAGTGGAAACAAGGAACAGCCGACGCTGAGCACTGATAAGCACTGATCCAGTGCGAAACGCGTCGGCTGTTCCTTGTTTCCACTGCTGTGACCTTATTTTTGTACATGCTGTCTATTGAATAAAAGACCACCCATCAGGTTTCGGAGTGCGGCTATCCATTTTTCTTTGTCTTCGTTAGTATATGCTCCTGTAAGGTTTACTTGCTCCCAAAAAAGAGAAACCTCACATGGTGTAGTATTTCGATAAAAACAAGGAGGAGCATCAGTTTCTCCCTCTCCTCTGTGACAACTGAGGCCATAAGTTATAAAGATTTCCTCACTTCCAGTATCGGTTCTGCATTTACCTGGCTGGTACAGCTAAGAAAGCAGCCAATAAGCCTTGGATGGCAGATGAGGGATCAATGGGTCTAATAAACCCCAGATTTCTCCATAAAGAGGATATGTCACTACCTAAGGTATCACAAGGGATGATAAATATCAATTGAAGATAGCTGAATTCTTTTTTTGAGGTTAGGGCAGGGCCAGGGATGGGCCTAGGGGTGGGGTCATGGGCTCCATCAGGTAAGCTATAGGGCCCCATATCTAACAGTGGCCCTGGTCTCTGGTAAGGGGGTAGTGGGGCCATAGACTCTGGCAGTGGCTGAGTTTGTGCAGCATTGCAGCAGGCAGGGAGAGAGGGTGTCCTCTTGTATATTAGTGCAGTCATCATTCTAAGTCACAGTGTGTGTGTGTGTGTGTGGGGGGGGGGGGACTGGGGAGAAGCAGAGAAATTAGAGCACAGCCAGTATTACTATGCTGGAATTTGTAGTCCCATGGAGGTGGGGAAATGCTCATACATACTGTGGAGGGAGGGCTGGTCATATAAAGTAAAAACCCCTGTCTAGAAATTAGGGGTGTTGAAATTAATCGTAGCATCGGTGAATCGCGATTCGACCACTCACGATGCGATTCCGATGCTACGACTTGCATTAATCGATTTTTGATGACGTCACCTGCGCGCCGCTATATGCACTGTCTGAAAGCCAGGAAGCTGTGGGCGTCAGCTACGGGCGTTAGCCGCGCCTCTTTTCCCGCCCCGCTAATGCAGCTGAAGGAGCTGTGGGCTTCAGCGCGCCTCTTTACCCTCCCCACCTGCTGATGCAGCTTAAGACGCCGCGCCTCCTTTCCCGCCCCCCGCTGACGCCATTCCCAGCCACCCGTCGCCATGTGGAAGCATGGAGCAAGTGTCCTCGGTCCCGGTCCCGACCCCCCCAGAGCCTTCCTCCTCACCTCACCTCACGCTGTGCACACTGCACAGGCTGCGGCTGTGGGAGACCCGAGACGACCGAGTACTGTAGTACTGCAGGCAGCAGATCATCATCATCATCAGGTACTTGGGGGATGCACAGTAGCAGCAACTAATGGGCACACTGGCAGCAATTGGCGGCACACTGATGGCAATTTATGGGCACAGTGGCGGGAACTGATGGCACACTGACGGCAATTTATGGCACACTGACGGCAATTTATGGCACACTGACGGCAATTTATGGCACACTGACGGCAATTTATGGCACACTGACGGCAATTTATGTCACACTGACGGCAATTTATGTCACACTGACGGCAATTTATGTCACACTGACGGCAATTTATGTCACACTGACGGCAATTTATGGCACACTGACGGCAATTTATGGCACACTGACGGCAATTTATGGCACACTGACGGCAATTTATGGCACACTGACGGCAATTTATGGCACACTGACGGCAATTTATGTCACACTGATGCCAATTTATGTCACACTGATGCCAATTTATGGGCACAGTGGCGGCAATTGATGGCACACTGACAGCAATTGGTGGCACACTGATGGGCAATAATTTGGGCACACTGGCAGCAATTGGTGGCACACTGGCAGCAATTGATGGCATTGGCACGCTGATGCCACACTGGTTTATGTATGTCTTATTGTTTTAGTGATTGATTCACATCACAACTTTATCGATACCTTTTTTTTGTATGATTTTTTGCTTTTGCTCATCACTGCCACACACATGCAGCCATGCATTGCATGTGTGGGGCAGTAATGAGCAAAAGCAAAAAACATACAAAAAAAAAAAAGGTATTGATGAAGTTGTGATGTGAATCAATCACTAAAACAATAAGACATACATAAACCATAATTTATGACATGGCATACATTGTTGTTTGGAAGGACTTTATGGAGACAATGTCCGCAGTCTCTGATCCTCTCTAGTATCATTGTCCGCAGTCTCTGATCCTCTCTAGTATCATTGTCCGCAGTCTCTGATCCTCTCTAGTATCATTGTCCGCAGTCTCTGATCCTCTCTATTATCATTGTCCGCAGTCTCTGATCCTCTCTAGTATCATTGTCCGCAGTCTCTGATCCTCTCTAGAATCACTGTCCGCAGTCTCTGATCCTCTCTAGAATCACTGTCCGCAGTCTCTGATCCTCTCTAGTATCATTGTCCGCAGTCTCTGATCCTCTCTTGTCTCATTATCTGCAGTCTCTGTCCATCTCTTGTAGTATTTTGGGGTCAGTCTGGAGCTCCTCTTTAAGATGTCTGCTGTATTTACAGTTTGCTACATGCAGAGAGTTTTTTTTAAGAACAGATGAAAACCGTGCGCAGTAATCTGGATGCATCGTGATGCATCGCGGAATCGAATCGAATCGTGGACTTGATAATCGTAATCGCATCGAATCGTGAGACCGGTGAAGATGCGCAGCCCTACTAGAAATACGTATTGTCTGGCACACTGCTTTAAAGCGGAGGTTCACCCAAATAACATTTATATCATACCAACTTCTTTATCCTTCTAACATGTACAGTCCACATTTTTTTTTAGGCTGTACATACCTTCTAATCTATATTTGGAATCCGGCTTCTGGGACTTCTCCCCCCGGAAGTAGGCGTTTCTATGCCGAGGAGGCATGTCATCTGGGAGGTCGCCCAGATGATTGACGTTCTTTCAGAAAAAAACTTTCCCCCAGCGGATAAGGCCCCGCCCCCCGTATTGCGTATGCGCGTCACGAGTCACGCGTTTCCGAAAAAAGCCGAACATGCAGAGCTGCTAGGCGACCTCCCAGATGACATGCCTTCTCAGCATAGAAACGTCTACTCCCGCGGGGAGAAGTCCCAGGAACCGGATTGCAAATATAGATAAGAAGGTATGTACAGCCTAAAAAAAAATTGCGGACTGTACATGTTAGAAGGATAAAGAAGTTGGTATGATATAAATGTTGTTTGGGTGAACCTCCGCTTTAAGAGGGAACTCTGCAGAATCTGGGGTAAAGGGGAACGCTGATGTAAGTGGGATCTCTGGACTCTGTGATAACCAGATCCCCCCCTCACATCAGAGGCCCTACATCCCAGTCCGCAGAGATCCCCTTTGAGTCCTTACAGTGTATATAAAGATGACACCAGAGTCCAGAGCATTCTTTAGATCAGATTTCCCAGTGTGAAGGGGAACTCTGGATTCCGATGTAAGGAGGGCTCTCTGAGAACTCTGATATAAGATGTAACGCTATTTACTCTGGGTAATTAAAGCCCTTGACTTGTATTTTTGTTATCTGTTTTTTTGTTAAGGTTATCTAAAAGATGGGTTTCAAATGTTTTGACAGGGGCGCAGTTTCAGTGCTTGCCATAGGCGCCCTTTTCACTAGATACGCCTCTGCTTGGGCTTGGCTCTTCTTGTTCCAAGCAGACAGAATACTGTTTTACAACAGCCTTGAATAAAACAGGGCATAGGGAACAGTTTCGAATGAAGCCACCATCTTCCTTAACAACCTCATGCAAAAGTGAATGGAAGGACCCTTCCTTGTCCTGGCCACCTGGACCAATTATCCTTTGGACCTTTAAATGAGGCAAAACACCTTTTTGGGACGTGTCTATAACCAGACCTAAATACTCCAGCCTCCTCACTGTTTGCAAGAATGATTTCTATAGGTTGAGAATCCAACCTAGGCGTTCCAGATACTTGACCTTGCTGGACACACTCTGGTCTAACCAGGCCACTGACTGATTTACCAGCAACAGGTCGTCTAGATGTGCCATTACTGCTATACCCTGGGTTCTAAGTCTCGCAAAAAGAGTGGAGCCAGAACCTTTGTAAACACCTGGGGTGCGGTGGCTAACCCGAAGGGCAAGGCCACGAACTAAAAAGCGCACAAACTTCTGATGAGCGGAAAAAAATTGGCACATGCAAATATGCATCCTTGATGTCTATTGACGCTGAAAATTATCCCTGCAAGGTGGATACGACTGACCGGATTGATTCCATGTGAAAAGAGCCGATGTTTAGGAACAGATTTTGAGATCTAGAATGGGTCTGACATCTCCATTAAGTTTTGGCACCTTGAAGAGATTTGAATATAACCCCATGCCCTGCTATTCTGAGGGGGGTCTCTATGAACTCACCCCGAGACATCAATCGATCTAGCGCCAGAAATAAAGACCTTCTTTTCACTGGGTCTTTGGGTTCGATCTTAGAAAACGATACGGTGGAAATTTTGAAACTCTAGCTTGTAGCCTAAGGCTACCATAGAGATGACCCATCTGTCTTGTATGGCTTCTTGCCAAGCCCCTGAAAACCACAGAAGTCTTCCCCCGACTTGATCGAGCGTGGGCGTCCCTTCCTACGGAGGCCTTGGGGCTCTGCTTTGTAGGCTTCTGCCCCCAGGGCTTCTTCCGGCCTTGTGTTTGGCCTTGAGGCCTACCCTTTGACCCTGAGGGCGGAGGCCGTCGCCCCTGGCACCGGGGAGGAAGCACGTTTGAACGAAGGACGCCTACTCTTTCTCTTAACCGGTAAAAGGTTACTCTTACGGCTTGAAATGTTTTTGATGTATTTATCCAAATCTTCCCCGAACAACCGTTCCCCATGAAAGGGAAAACCAGCAAATAGCTTTCCTCCTTGACCAATGCTTTAGCCACAGAATTCTACGCATATGCACTAACAGGAGAGCAAGGCGTGACGCCTGATGAATAGAATTTTTGATAGTGTCAACTGAAAAACATGGGTAGCTCAGTTAAATCCGTGCCTGTTCTCCTTGAGCGGATAAACCCCTGATAGCCTGCTCAACTTGGTCCTTTAGGGATTTTCAAATGCCTATTGCGGGCTACTGCCCTAGCTACAGCAAACAAGGCCCGAAGCAAAGATTCCAGTTTATCGGCTGGATTCTTAAACACCTAGACATTGTCCACTGGACAAGTTAACCTCCTATTCACAGAGGAGATAGCAGTGTCTATTGCTGGCAAACTCCATTTTTCCATAGGGTAAAGAAGATAAAATATTTTAGGAGGAAGAAAATGTTTATCTGGGTGATCCCAGTCAGCATATATGAGCTGCTCCAGCAGAGGGTGTACAGGTAAAGCATGTGAACCCTGTGGAGGCTATAGAGAACCCAAAAGAGGGAAAAAAAGGGGGCTTCGGCCCTTCTGCTGGGGGCAACTTATTTCCAGAACGGACCAATTCCGTAAGGGATTGAACTAGCCGTCTTTGGGATTGCGAGGTGGAAAAAGGTTCTTCCGAGACTAAATCCTCAGAGGAGGAGCCATCTGCATGCCCTTCTTCCTGATCCACCCAAAGGTAATTCAACATCCTCCGCCAATACTGGATGGTCAGGGGCAGGAGAAAGGGACCTGTTGCATTTTCTCCCAGCCTGGGAGGAAGATGCAAGTATATCGGCTATCTTCCCTTCCAAACCAGCTAATGTTGAAGCCAAATCGTCCTTAGCGATGTATGCAGAGACTGAAATTTTGGAAGCAGCTACAATGCCGAGAGTCTAGGTGGCTGAGACTGGCCAGTTGCTTCAGGTCTTTCAGGGGAGGATGGTACTGTGGAAGCGTGACTAGAATTAGGGATGAGCCAAACACCCCCCAGTTCGGTTCGCACCAGAACATGCGGACAGGCAAACAATTTGTTCGAACACCGCTAAAGTTTTTAGGACATGAACATGAAAAATCAAAAGTGCTAATTTTAAAGATTGATATGCAAGTTATTGTCATAAAAAGGATTTGGGGACCCGGGTCCTGCCCCTGCCCCAGGGGACATCAATGCAAAAAAAAGCTTTAAAAAAACATCTGTTTTTTCAGGAGCAGCGATTTTAATATTGCTTAAAGTGAAATAAAAGTGAAAAATGCCTTTAAATTTCGTACCCGGGGTGTCTAAAGTATGCATGTAAAGTAGCGCATGTTTCCTGTGTTAAAAATTGTCCCTGCACAAAGTGTAATTTCTGAAGGAAAAAAAGTAATTTAACTACTTTAGCCCTGGACCATTTTGCTGGTCAATGACCAGGCCGATTTTTGTGATTCAGCACTGCCGGCACTGCGTTGCTTTAACCGAGATTTTTCACGGTCATGCGACGTGGCTACACAAATAGAGCTTTCTTTTGGTGGTATTTGATCACCTCTGCGGTTTTTAGGTTGTGCTCTATAAACAAAAATAGAGCGACAATTTAAAAAAAAAAAAAAAGAATATTTTTTACTATAATAATTGCATATAAAATGTAAATGTATATATATAATAAAATAAAATAATTGTATATAAAATGTATATAAACAAAAAGAAAAACCTCAGTTTAGGCCGATATGTATTCAACATTTTTTTTTTTTTACAAAAAACACAATAAGCGCTTATTGGTTTGCACAAAAGTTATAGCGGCTACAAAATAGGGGGTAGTTTTATGTCATTTTTATCAACATTTTTTTTTACTAGTGATGGCGGCGATACACAATTTTATCGGTACTGCGACTTTGTGGCGGACACATTTGGACACTTGACACATTTTCGGGACCATTGGCATTTTTATAGTGATCAGCACCTTGAGTGTTCACACTACGGGCACGAGCCTACCTGGACGATCTGCTGATGATAGATCAGTCCACCGCACACTCGGGCCACAATGTGCACAGCACAGTGGAATATTTAAGGAACCTAGGCTGGGTCCTCAATCTGGAAAAATCCTCCTTGCAGCCTCAAAAAAGGCTGGCATTTTTGGGCATGATTATAGACACGTCCCAATGCAAGGTATTGCTTCCCAAGCCAAAGGCAAAAGCCATAGGCAAAAAGAAGGCCTTCCATCTTATCTATTCATGAGATTATTGGGAAAGATGGTAGCCTCATTAGAGGCTGTTCCTTACGCCCAGTTTCACTCAAGGCTGTTACAGGGCAGAATTCTGTCAGCTTGGAACAAAAGATGTTCCGGCCCTGGATCTTCCTATAATCTGATCTCCAAAGGTTCACCAGAGCCTCAATTGGTGGTTGCTCCCCCAAAATCTGTCAGAAGGAAAATCCTTAACTCCGGTTACCTGGAAAGTGGTGACCACAGATGCCAGCCTTCTTGGCTGGGGGGCAGTTCTAGAAGAAGCATCTTACCAGGGGAAGTGGTCCGGGGCCAAAAAGCTCCTGCTCATCAACATTCTGGAGATTCGGGCAATGCGTTTGGCCCTCAAAGTTTGGTCTTACAGTCTGCAAGGTTGGCCTGTTCAGATTCAGTCCGACAACGCTGGCAGGCGGATTTTTTAACCACTTCAGCCCCAGGCCACTTTTTGCGATTCGGCACTGCGTTGCTTTAGCTAACAAATGCGCGGTCGTGCAATATGGCTCCCAAACAACATTTACGTCCTTTTTTTCCCCACAAATAGCTTTGTTTTGGTGGTATTTGATCACCTCTGCGGTTTTTATTTTTTGCTCTATAAACAAAAATAGAGTGACAATATTGAATAAAAATGAAAATGTTTTACTTTTTGCTATAATAAATATCCCCCAAAAATATACCGTGTTTCCCCGAAAATAAGCCCGGGTCTTATATTAATTTTGGCCACCAAAAACACGGTGGGGCTCATTTTCGGGGTAGGGCTTACTATTGTGCAGTCTTCTCTACCCTTCTCCCTCTCTGCCTGACAGGAATCCCATGTGTGAAATAAAGTAAAATTTATTGTGTCAGGTACCTTATTATAGCGCTGCTCCTGGCTTCCATAGCCTGCCTGAGCTCTCTTCCACGAGCCAAGCTTTGCAGAGGGAGGGGGTCCGACATCCCCCACTGACAGGAGAAGGAGATCTGAGTGCTGCTCTGGGCTTCCATTGCCCGTTTGAGCCGTCTTCGCCGAGCATTGCAGAGGAAGGGGGGTGGACATCCCCCACTGACATGCAGGAGATCCGAGTGCCGTTCTGGGTTTCCATAGCCCACCTGAGCTGTTTCCACAAGCCGAGCATTGCAGAGGGGGGGCAGATCCCCTGCTGACAGGCAGGAGAAGAGGAGGAGAAAACAACTTCAAAACTAGGTCTTATTTTCGGGTATGAATATTGCAGCCCGCCCCGATATTCCAGCTAGGGCTTATTTTCGGGCTAGGGTGTATTTTCGGGGAAACGTGGTATATTAAAAAAAAAAAAAAAAATTCTCAGTTTAGGCCGATATGTATTCTACATTTAATTTTTTTTACAAAAAATATTGCAATAAGCATTTATTGATTGGTTTGCGCAAAAGTAATAGCGTCTACAAAATAGGGGGTAGTTTTATGGCATTTTTATTAATATTTTTTTTTACTAGTGATGGCAGCGATCCACAATCTTTTCGGTACTGCGACCTTATGGTGGACACATCAGACACTTGACACATTTTTGGGACCATTTGCATTATAATATATAATATATATATAATATATAGCGATCAGTGCTATAAAAATGCATCGATTACTATAAAAATGTCACTGGCAGTGAAGGGGTCAACACTAGTGGGCGATCAAGGGGTTAATTATGTTCCCTAAAGTGTGTTTTAACTGAAGGGGGTGGGACCGACTAGCAGGGGTGTCAAACTCAATTTCATTGTGGGCCGCATCAGCATTATGATTGTCCTCAAAAGGGCCGGATGTATCTGTAAGATTAGATGTCCAGTGCATCCCCTCCCTTACATTAGATGTCAAGAGCCACCCCACCATCAGAAGTTGAGTCCCCCACTCTCCCTTACATCACAGCGCACCCCTTTCCTTATGGTGCTGCTGGGAAGAAGCTGGATGCATTGCTTGAAAGCAGAAAGTAGGGGTCTGGAGAAGCACCAGAGCTCTCCTGCAGCTGAAGGAGAGGTGTGAGGGCCACATGAAATGGCCTGGAGGGCCGCATTCGGCCCGCAGGGCTTGTGTTTGACACCTGTGGACTAGGGGAAATGACAGATCGCTGTTCACACATTGTATGAACATACGATCAGTAATTTCTCCCTCTGAAAGAACCCCCCGGTTCTCGCTGTCACGAGCGATCACAGGTGCCCGGCGGTGATCGCGCCAGCCAGGCACGCGTGCCTTCGGCGGTGCGCATGTGCCTCTATTGGCCGCAGCGCAACATCACATTATATTACGTGATTTTGCGCAGCCGAGCCAACCTGCCACAGTAAAACTGCGGTGGGCGGTCGACAAGCGGTTAAAACTACTCCCAGCTATTCATGAATTGCCGGTCCCGATACTGTATTTCAAGACAGAGAAAAGGAATTGAAAAAAATTACAGAGGTACACCCCCAGTCCATTACCAGGCCGGCCCTTTGGGTCTGGTATGAATATTAAGGGGAACCCCTGCCATTTTTTTCAATCACTTTTATCTGTATTGCCGGGACCTGACAATTAATTAATAGGGCGAGTAGTTTTAAATGACTTTTTCCCTTCAAAAATTACATTTTGTGCAGGGAACCAAAATTTATTTATTTTTTAAAAAAAATGGTGGGATTCCCCTGAAGGGCCCGATATGGAATTTGGGGGGACCCCCGACAAAAAAAACCCACAAGGGGTTCCCCCAAAAATTCATACCAGACCCTTTATCCGAGCATGGCAGTCTGCAGGAAAAGAGGGAACTTGGGAAAAGTTGAATAAAAAATTTAATAAGTTCCAGTAATGTAAACCCTTCCACGATCCAGGCCCGTGCTACATGCCGCTACGAACGATACAGCCTCCTTCATAGACGGCTCCAGGGCCTGAGGGAGGGCCACCCGTGACCTGAACGAGTGACCTTGCCCCGTTCTGATGTAGAGGGGTTTCCGGTGGCTTCCCCGTGGTGTCACGAGTGACCCCGCCCACTCTGACACATTACTGAGATTCTCCTATGTCTAGGGTCACCTTATGTCCATAGGGTGACAAAGAATCATAATTCATGTATTACAGAAGATGGGACATTAATAATAATTCATGTTTGCAGGATGTCTTGAGATATCAAAAGCTGTTGGCTATTCAATCTGGGCACACGTGCTTTTGAAAGGTGTTAATTCAGGTCTACAAGACAAGTGACTCACAAGACATTGTATAAAGGCTATTGAAGTGTCTTGAGGTGTTGGCTATTCACTGTGAAAGACACATTCTGTTGAAAAGGTGTTAATTGCACCCACTCTCAGTCTCTTCCATTGTGTGATAAAGCTGTCTAGATAACTTATTCAACCAGATATCTGTTAGACTGTGTTATGCTAAAGGTTAATTGAATTCTATTCATACAGGAATGTATTGAGGCTCAGGTGTGATTGTATTTAGAAATGTAATGCATCTCGTCAGTAGCGATGCCGACATGTCTACCTTGTAACTGGCCATAGTTATGTGGATGGAGGTCAAGGCATTGTGTATCTGTATTTTGAAATGTCTTTTAGAATATGATTGAAGCCCCCCCGTGGTGTGAATAGGGGGGTGGAGATGGCATTGTCCTGTGATTACCTGTAACATCTTGTACTGTATAAATCAGCTGGAAAGAAACCATTAAAGTGTTCATATCTTGGAAACCACGAGTCTCGTCTTGATTATGGGAACTGATATGGATCGTGTATGCAGGATTGTCAGAGTGTGTCAGATAAGCTTGTCGTGGTTGGATGGAACCCCTGACTCGCCAGAGGGGCGGGGTCACCCGTGACACCACGGGGAAGCCGCCGGAAACTCCCTGTACGTCAGAACAGGGTGGGGTCACTCGTCCACTTTACGAGTGGCCCCGCCCTCGGGTTTAAAAGAAACAGCTCATGCGCATTCGACCAGGAGCCTTCTATGGAGGAGGCTACATCGTTCGTAGCAGCGGGTAGCGCAGGTCCGGATCGTGGAAGGATTTACATTGCTGGAATTTATTTTTTATTAACCACTTCCTGCCCGGTCAACAGACAATTGACGTCCGTGAAGTGGTTGTGTTATCCTTACTGCACACCTATAGTGGGGGCACGCAGCGCGGCGATCTGATTCTGGGTGTCGGTCCGACACCCTGCATCTCCAATCTCAGTAAAGAGCCCCTGGTGGAGGCTCTTTACCACATGGTCAGCTGTGTCCAATCATGGCTGATCACGATGTAAACAGGAATAGCCGTTGATAGACGCGAGTAGAGGAGAGCCGATCGGCGGGTCTCCTGACGGGGGGGGGGGTGTTCGCGCTGATTGCTTATCAGTGCAGCCCCCCTCGGATGCCCACACTGGACCACCAGGGAAGCCGCCAGGACCCCACCAGGGAAGCAGGCAGCATGTGGATGGCCAGGTACATCCCCCATGGCCACCCACATGTAAAAAAATAAAGCACAATACATGCCAATCAGTGCCTACAAATTGGCATTGACTGGCAAAAGAGTAAAGTGATGCCCAGCAATGCCATCAGTGCCACCCCTCAGTGTCCATCAGTGCCACCTCTCAGTGGTTTCTGTGTTTACAAGTGACAGCTCTGGACTCTGTGTGTAACCCCCTGAACTCTGCACTCTGTATGTAATGCAATCCTGGTATTTAATGCCCCTTCAAGACCCTCCTACTGTTTTTGAAATCTGAACAGGGTCGTGGTTAAGTTCCTGCACCTATTTTCTGAGAAAAAAAGCTCTGCCCATCAGTGCCAGTAATTGAAGAAGAAAACATACTTATTTACAAAAAGAATTTTCGGTCTTTTTGGTTGTTGCGCTAAAAAAAAAAAAAAATTGGCTTGGGCAGGAAGGGGTGTAAGTGCCTGGTATTGAAGTGGTTAAAAGGACTTTTCCCAAGCTGTTATTTTACAGTTTTTGACACTTTTTTGGGTGAAATGGTAGAGAGGTACAATGTACCCCGTTACCAATTCATATAGGGGGGTGCTGGAATCTGGGGGTCCCCTTTGTTAAAGGGGGTTCCAGATTACGATAAGCCCCCCGCCCGCAGACCCCCACAATCACCGGGCAAGGGTTGTGGGGATGGGGATATCCTCCCCATGTTGAATTGTCAGGTCCCGCGGGAATACAGATAAAAGGAATTAAAAAGAATGGCAGGACCCCTGTTATTTTTTTCAATTACTTTTCTCTGTATTGCCGGGACCGACAATTCATGAATAGCCGGGAGTAGTTTAAAACTTTTCTTCCTTTAGAAATGACACTTTGTGCAGGAACAATTCTAAACACTGGAAATATGCGCTACTTTAAGCCCCCCCCTTTTAGGTACAAAATCTAAATGAATATTTCACTTTTATTGCTTCACTTTAAGCATTATTAAAATCACTGCTCCCAAAAAAATGCAGTTTTTAAAACTTTTTTTGCATTGATACATGTCCCCTGGGGCAGGACCCAGTTCCCCGAACAATTTTTACGACAATAACTTGCATAGCAACCTTTAAAATGAACACGTTTGATTTCTCCCATAGACTTTTAAAGGGTGTTCCGCGGCTTTTTGAATTTGCCCCGAACACCCCAAATTGTTTGCCGAACGCAAACATAAAGCTCATCCCCAACTAGGATCCTCAGACCCTGAACGCTGCGCCTTTACACACCCCCTGCTGTATTCCCCACCTCTCCTTCGGGAAAACATAGTCATTAGCACAAAAAAGCAGCAGAAGTACTTAACACAATGCATCTACTGCCACACTGAGATAATTTCTCAGCCTGATGCTGCGTAGACATGCCTTTAACCAGTTGCCGACCGCCCACCGTTGTTATACAGCGGCATGTCAGCACTGCTGGGCAAGAGCACGTAGCTCTACATCCTCCCTTAAGCAGCCACTAGGGGGTGCGTGCGTGCCGCCCTCGCTCGTCCCCCATGTGTGCCCGGCGGGCGCGATCGCCGCCGGGCACACGCGCTCGTTCGTTACAGAGCGGGGACCGGGAGGTTTGTGTGTAAACACAAAGCTCTCGGTCCTGTCAGCGGGGAAAACGCTGATCTCCTGTTCATACAATGTATGAACAGAAGATCAGTGATTTCCCCTAGTGAGTCAACCCCCCCTTTACAGTTAGAACACTCCCAGGAACACACTTAACCCCTTCTCTGCCCCCTAGTGTTAACCCCTTCACTGCCAATGGCATTTTCATAGCATTGATCACTATAAAAATGACAATGGTCCCAAAAATTTGTCAAAATTGTCCGATGTGTCCGCCATAATGTCTCGGTACTAAAAAACAACGCTGATCGCCGCCATTACTAGTAAAAAAAAAAAATATTAATAAAAATGCCATAAAACTACCCCCTATTTTGTAAACGCTATACATTTTGCGCAAACCAATCAAACGCTAATTGCGATTTTTTTCCGAAAAATATGTAGAAGAATACGTATCGGCCTAAACTGAGGAAAAAAAATTTTTTTATATATTTTTTGGGGATATTTATTATAGCAAAATGTAAAAAATATTGAATTTTTTTCAAAATAGTCGCTCTATTTTTGTTTATAGCGCAAAAAATAGAAATCGCAGAGATGATCAAATACCACCAAAAGAAAGCTCTATTTGTGGGAAAAAAAGGACACCAATTTTGTTTGGGAGCCACATCGCACGACCGCGCAATTGTCAGTTAAAGCGATGCAGTGCCGAATCACAAAAAGTGCTCTGGTATTTGACCAGCAATATGGTCCGGGGGTTAAGTGGTTAAGAATGTCTGTATCCAACACCTATACAGCTTATATGCCCTTGTATGCTCTGTGTCCTTTCTGCCAGCCACCAGACTCTTTCAGAGTCAACACTTTAAGGCCCCATGCACACGAGACGCAAATGCAAACACATCTAAACACACGTTTTCAAAGGCAAAAAACTGCGTTTAAAACGTCCGTTTTTGGCGCGAGTTTTGCAGCGTTTTACAGCGTTTGCGTTTATAAGCGTTTAGTTAAGAAACCTCATAAGACCCTCCCTAAGCTCAAAAAACAATATTATTTAACCATTTCAGCCATTTTGTGAGACCAAAGTGAGTAGCAGCTGAAAGAGCAGCAGTATACTTGTATTTAGCGTGTCACTTGCCACATCACCTGCCACAAGTTGTGGATTGTCCACTTGCCATGTCACCTGCCACAAGTTGTGAACTGTCCACTTGCCACATCATCTGCCACGTCACCTGGCCATGCCACCTGCCACAAGTTGTGGATTGTCCACTGGCCACGTCACCTGCCAGCCATGTCACCTGGCCACGTCAGCTGCCACAAGTTGTGGATTGTCCACTTGCCATGTCACCTGCCACAAGTTGTGCACTATCCACTTGCCAAATCACCTGGCCACCTCACCTGCCACAAGTTGTGGATTGTCCACTGGCCACGTCAGCTGCCATGTCACCTGCCACAAGTTGTGGATTTTCCACTTGCCATGTCACCTGGCCACGTCACCTCCCACATCACCTGGCCACCTCACCTGTCACAAGTTGTGGATTGTCCACTGGCCACATCACCTGCCACAAGTTGTGGATTGTCCACTTGCTACGTCACCTGCCACAAGTTGCGGATTGTCCACTTGCCACGTCACCTGGCCATGTCATCTGGCACGTCACCTGGCCACAAGTTGTGGATTTTCCACTGGCTACGTCACCTGGCCACGTCCCTAACCTCAAAAAACAATATTATTTAACCATTTAAGCCATTTTGTGACACCAGAGTGAGTAGCAGCTGAAAGAGCAGCAGTACACTTGTATTTAGCGTGTCACTTGCCACATCACCTGCCACAAGCTGCGGATTGTCCACTTGCCATGTCACCTGCCACAAGTTGTGAATTGTCCACTTGCCACGACATCTGCCACATCACCTGTCCACTGGCCACGTCACCTGCCACAAGTTGTAGATTGTTCACTTGCCACATCACCTGGCCACATTACTTGCCACTTCACCTGCCACAAGTTGTGGATTGTCCACTTGCCGCATCACCAGGCCACATCACCTACAAGTTGTGGATTGTCCACTTGCCACATGACCTGGCCACGTCACCTGCCACAAGTTGTGGATTGTCCACTGGCCACGTCACCTGGCCACATCACCTACCACAAGTTGTGGATTGTCCACTGGCCACGTCACCTGACCACATCACCTACCACAAGTTGTTTATTGTCCACTTGCCACATCACCTGGCCATATCACCTGCCACAAGTTGTGGATTGGCCACGTCACCTGGCCACGTCACCTGCCACAAGTTGTGGATTGTCCACAATGCAATGCAAGCAATTACAGTTGTTTATGTTTTTAATGGTTTTTCATCATTTGCCATAATTTTTGAGATTTCTAATGTAAAAAAATAGGTCACCTTTAAAAACGCCTATAAAACGAAATCGCGGCAAAATGCTGGTACCGCGTTTTGTGTCTGAAACACGAAAACGTTTGCGTCTGAACCCATTTGTTTGCTTCTGGAAAAACAAGGATAAACGCAACTGCCTAAAAACGGCAATAAACGAGATTGTGTGCATGGACACATTGAATGTGTTCAGGGGCAGTTGAAAAAAACTGTCCAAATGCCTCTGAACTCGAGGAATAGTGCCCCACTGCTGGTATCATCGGGAGGAATAGTGCTCTATTAGTTGTGTCAGTGGGAGAAATGGTGCTCCATTGTTGGTGTCAGATGGCAGAATAGTGTCTCGTATCAGTGGGAGCGACAGTGCCCCAAGGCCCAGATAAAGGCAAGCAAAAGACCATATCTGGTCCTCAGGCCATAGTTTGAAGACCACTGCTCTAGTGGTACAAAGCAGGCAAGACATTGTCTACTCAAAACAGAAGTCCATAAGTGAACCATACAAGTTGTAACGTCTAAAGTCTATGTTTAACTGGTCAGCGTCACTGATCGTATTGGAAAATGCATCCTTGTTAGTAGGAATGCTTTTTTTTTTTTATCTTAACTTTTCTTTATTGTTTCTTGTCATACAAAATTTGTGTATTCATTTACGACATCACATAACAGAGTGCATGTTATACATAAATAATTAAATAAATACCAACTTCAAGATCCGTGTATATTCTTTAAGTAAACCTATTCCCTGACACCCACCCCCCTCTAGCCCCTCCCCCCGTAGTGACCCCCTCTCCCCTCCCAGGTGTCGATTCTACTAAAGTTTTTACTTTACCCTTCCTTTATATAGGTACATTTATCTAGCTTTTTCTTGGTGCCGTACCACTGAGATAGGGGAGCAGCCGGGGGGGGGGGGTCCCTCCAAGCTACCTATGCAGGACTAATTCCTAGAAAGAAGGGTCAGGTTCACATCCTTCCTGTATTTAGTGTCTGTATATTGGGAGATTATTATTTTACAGTGTCGGGGGAAGCTACCGGTTATACCGTTATTATATCTCTAAGCGAGGGCTCCTATATCACTCAGCCATAGTCCCCAGACTCTCTCGAACCTTCTATAGTTTACCTGTTTAATAAAAGCCACTCTCTCACTCCAGATCAAAGTATTGATAGTTTCGGTCCAATTCCCAACAGAGGGGGGGACATGCGCCTGCCATCTCTGAGCAATTAGCTTGCGTGCCTGAAAAAGGCCTCGCAGTACGCCCTCTAAAAGTTCCCGGAGGTATTCTATGATCCTCTATGTCCCCTAGAAGGCAGACTTGAAGACGTTGTTAAGTTTATCAACAACTTCTGTCCAATATCTAAAGAGCTTGGGGCATCTCCAGAACTTATGGACAAGATCCCCTGTAGCATTGCATCTAGGGCATTCGTCGCTCCGGTTCCGTCCTATTTGAAACATTTATTTAGGGGTATAGTAGACACGATGTAGTAAATAAAGGTGGAACAGTCTCTGCGCCGGAGCGATGGATACCAGAGCCCCTCTCTTTAGGATCCTATTCCACTGCTCTGTTATCAATCCCAGGTCTCTTGCCCATTTTTCTCTGCTCCTAGACACACCTGCCTGGTTTATGGCCCTAGCCAGTTTGTCATATAGCACTGAGATTAAGCCTTTCGCTGTGTTAGCCTGGGCTATTTTAATAAGAATGGGAGTCTGGATCCTATCAGCCGGATACATCTTAGTCTGGGTCTGAATGGCATGCCTGATTTGAAGGTATTTGAAGAACGTCTTATTTGGTATATTAAATTCCAGTTTTAGATCTGAGAATGATTTCATAAGGTTACCCTCGTATAAGTGGGTTAATCGTGTGATTCCCTGACTCTCCCAGATTTTTCTACTTCCGCTACTTCTGGCAAGTTTGTATTGTTCCAGAGGGGGGCCAACTCAGTTATCCCAGAGTAACCCAGTAGAGCCTTTGTTATCTGCCACACTTTATTTAATAGTTTTATAGTCGGGCATTTATGGGCAAATGAGTTTGCCTCCAAGACTTCTACCAATGTCTTATGTGGGGCCTCGGTTAGTATTAGTCTAAAGCAATCATTCCCTCGATCCGGAATCCCACATCCTGCGATCTGCTGTAGCTGAGACGCAAGGAAGTACATTCTCGGGTGCGGGACCGCCATCCCTCCCTCCCCGACCGGGAGCTGCATGGTCTGCAACCCAATTCTGGCCTGCCTTCCTTTCCATATTAGTTCTCGGAATAATGATTCAATTTTTTTGAACCATATTTGGTTAACCCAGATCGGAGAGTTATGGAGTACATAGAGTAGCTGGGGAAGCCAGATCATTTTAATTAGATTACATCTCCCAGCTACAGAGAGAGGGAGGCGGTTCCAAGCGTTTTTCCAAGCGTTTTTCTTTTGCTTCAGCGCTTCTTATAATGGGGTTATATTTTCGCTAGTGTACTCCCTGACATCCCTGGTGATCCATATCCCGAGGTATTTTAATTTTGTTGGAATTTTTAATTGGGGCATTTCGGCTATCCTCTGAACTTGTAGCGTATCCATAGGGATCAGGGCCGACTTGTCCCAATTTACCATGAGTCCTGAGAATCCACCAAATTCCTTAATCATTTGAACCACTGGGGCCAGCGAGTTGTTAACGTCGCCTATGAAAAAGAGGACATCATCCGCAAATAGCGATATCCTGTCTTCCTCTAGGCCCCTCCTGAATCTCTGAATGTCTTCCTTAAGCCTGGTTTTAATGGCTAGAGGTTCCATGGCCAGTGCAAACAGGAGAGGGGACAAGGGGCACCCTTGTCTCGTCCCCCTCTCCAGCTCAAACAGGCCTGTAGCTTCACCGTTTATTTTAATTTTTGCACATGGTTTATTATAAAGGAGTTTAATCCACCTAATAAAAGATGGGCCAAATCCAAAGCTCTAGTACCTTCCATAGATAGGGCCACTCCAGGCTATCAAATGCTTTAGCAGCATCTAAGGCCAGGAGTGCTCTAGGGCCCTCATTATCGGTAGGGATCTGCAAGTTTAGAAAGACCCTTCTTATATTTAAGGATGTTGACCTATTCGGGATAAACCCTGACTGATCGGGGTGAACGAGTCTCTCTATACAGTAGGTGACTGGGATATTGTGTCAATCTCGCTCCCTTTCTCGGCGAGATTGACCACCTACGAGCCCCATCGCGGGAGCCAGCGCCGAGCTGGCTTGCCGCGATGGAGACAAAGCCGTCATAGAAGCGACGGGAATCCGACGCGGATTCCCGCCAATTCTACACGTGGGCGGAGTTTGTTATGAATCCTGAACGAGAAATCCCCGCCGGATTTTTAAAGAAAAATCCGGCATGGGTTCCCCCCTCAGGAGCATAACGGGCCCTTAGGTCGGTTATGGGTTGTAAGGAGACCCCCTACGCCGAAAAAATGGCGTGGGGGTCCCCCCACAATCCATAACAGACCCGTATCCAAAGCACGCCGGCCGGCCGGTCAGGAAGGGAGTGGGGGCGAGCGAGTGCCCCCCCCCTCCTGAGCCGTACCGGGCAGCATGCCCTCAACATGGGGGGGTCAGGTGCTCTGGGGTAGGGGGCGCACTGCGGCCCCCCCACCCCAGAGCACCCTGTCCCCATGTTGATGAGGACAGGGCCCCTTCCCGACAACCCTGGCCGTTGGTTGTCGGGGTATGCGGGCGGGAGGCTTATCGGAATCTGGAAGCCCCCTTTAATAAGGGGGCCCCCAGATACCGGCCCCCCACCCTAAGTGAATGAGTATGGGGTACATTGTACCCCTACCCATTCACCTGCAAAACAAAAGTTTAAACACAAATAAACCACACAGTGTATTGAAATATTTTATTAGTTGGCCGCCGGGGGGGGGGTGTGTATGATCGCTCCGGCGGGCTTCTGTGGGGGGTGGGTGCCGCCGTCTGGTTCTTTTCCGCCGCCGGGGGGGGCGCTTTGATAAAAGCGCCCACCACCCGGCGGGCTTCTTTCGACGTCTTCGGCGGCGGGGGGGGTCTTCTCCCACTCTCCGGGGTCTTCTCCGCTCTCCGGGGGTCTTCTCCGCTCTCCGGGGGTCTTCTTCTTCTTCAGGACTCGCCGCCGCTATCTTCGTGTGTTAGCTCAATTACTAGCGGCGGCGGTCCCCTCTTCTGCGACGTCGGCGTCTTCTTCTTCTGCTCTCCAGATGTTGACGCGACGCTTCCTCCCGCTGTTATGCCCGGCGCGCGGCCCGCAGCGAAATATATAGGCCTGTCTTGTGACGTCGCAGTCCCATCATGCTCCGGTAGGTACCACGTGCTACCTACCGGAGCATGATGGGACTGCGACGTCACAAGACAGGCCTATATATTTCGCTGTGAGCCGCGCGCCGGGCATAACAGCGGGAGGAAGCGTCGCGTCTACATCTGGAGAGCAGAAGAAGAAGACGAAGACGACGCCGACGTCGCAGAAGAGGGGACCGCCGCCGCTAGTAATTGAGCTAACACACGAAGATAGCGGCGGCGAGTCCTGAAGAAGAAGAAGACCCCCGGAGAGCGGAGAAGACCCCCGGAGAGTGGGAGAAGACCCCCGGAGAGTGGGAGAAGACCCCCGGAGAGCGGGAGAAGACCCCGGAGAGTGGGAGAAGACCCCGGAGAGTGGGAGAAGACCCCCCCCGCCGCCGAAGACGTCGAAAGAAGCCCGCCGGGTGGTGGGCGCTTTTATCAAAGCGCCCCCCGGCGGCGGAAGAGAACCAGACGGCGGCACCCACTCCCCCACAGAAGCCCGCCGGAGGGGGGCGCTTTTATAAAAGCGATCATACACACCCCCCCCCCGGCGGCCAATAAAATATTTCAATACCCTGTGTGTTTTATTTGTGTTTACACTTTGTATTTGCAGGTGAATGGGTAGGGGTACAATGTACCCCATACTCATTCACTTAGGGTGGGGGGCCGGTATCTGGGGGCCCCCTTATTAAAGGGGGCTTCCAGATTCCGATAAGCCTCCCGCCCGCATACCCCGACAACCAACGGCCAGGGTTGTCGGGAAGGGGCCCTGTCCTCATCAACATGGGGACAGGGTGCTCTGGGGTGGGGGGGCCGCAGTGCGCCCCCTGCCCCAGAGCACCTGACCCCCCCATGTTGAGGGCATGCTGCCCGGTACGGCTCAGGAGGGGGGGGCGCTCGCTCGCCCCCACTCCCTTCCTGACCGGCCGGCCGGCGTGCTTTGGATACGGGTCTGTTATGGATTGTGGGGGGACCCCCACGCCGTTTTTTCGGCATAGGGGGTCTCCTTACAACCCATAACCGACCTAAGGGCCCGTTATGCTCCTGAGGGGGGAACCCATGCCGGATTTTTCTTTAAAAATCCGGCGGGGATTTCTCGTTCAGGATTCATAACAAACTCCGCCCACGTGTAGAATTGGCGGGAATCCGCGTCGGATCCCCGTCGCTTCTATGACGCGCTCGCTGGAATGTACTTTTACTATTCCAGCGAGTGCGAGATGTCGGCAGCCTGTCGCCGAGATTCAGCGCGATGCTGGCGTGCTGAAAACACATTCTCGGCGGCAGGCACTGTACATTCCTTTAGGCGTGTCGCCAGGACTTTTGCAAGGATTTTAACGTCTGTACAGAGCTGTGAGATTGGACGATAGGAAGATGGGTCTAATTGGTCTTTTCCCTCTTTATGAATAACAATAATTGTGGCTTCCCTCATGGAGGCAGGGAGATTTCCCTCCAAGAAGACTGATTCCAGAGTATGTAATAGTTCAGGTAGCAATATGTCTCCATATCGCTTGTAGATTTCTATTGGGAGCCCATCGGGGCCTGGTGATTTATGGTTGGACATCCCTGCCACTGCAAGCTTTAGTTCTTCCAACGTTACAGGGGATTTCAATTTTTTTTTTCCATATCAGACAGATTTGGAAACGGAATGCCTTGGAAGAAAGATTCCATGTCTTCATTTTCTCCCCTTGATTTATATAATACTTTATAGAAGTCGTGAAACCTATGCCTTATCTCCCTGCCTTCAGTTAAGGTTTCACCTGTTGGTCCGTATCAATAGTGACAACGTACGCCCCACTTTCTCACGCTCCCCAAATTGAGATTGTTTCTGGAAAATTTGATGGTTCTCTGCCTTCCTCATGGTAGCCATTTTATAGACTTGCTGTTTGTCTAGCCATTCTCTTTGGCAGCTTGGGGAGGGATCCTCGATGTATCGCTGTTCAGCCATCAATGCCCCATTTCTGGCCTCTTCTTCCCACTTCCTAGATTCCCTCTGTAGCCTTGCCACCCTTTGTATTAGCAATCCCCTTAGGTATGCTTTCAAGGAGTCCCAGACCACCCCAGCCGCTGCTGTACCTGTATTGATCCGGATATACTCCTTCAAATTGTTTAATAATTCTTGTGGGTCCCCGAGTAGTTCTAGCCAATATGGACTAATTTTCCACTCCCTTGGGGGTGCTGGCTCATTCTTTCTAAATACTAATTCTAAGGGCGAGTGGTCTGAGACTCCTCTTGGGCCATACTCTATTACCTTCACCATATTTAATAGTTTTTCATTGCCAATAGCCAGGTCAATTCTTGACAAGGTGGCATAGGAGCTAGAGAAACATGAATACTGCCGGGTCTGTGGATGATGGATATGCCAGATGTCTCTTAACCCTGCCTCCTCCATAAACTGGACTAAACGGCCCCCCAGTTTAGTGTTCGAGTCAGGTTTTGGGGGGAATCTACCGTTCACATTATCAGGGGCTACATTGTAGTCACCCACTGCTATCAGGGGAGTATCTAGCTTATCCAACATAAACTCAACTAGTTTCTGTAGTACACTAAAATTAAAAGGGGGAGGGATATATATATTGGCAAGTACGAAGGGCCTATTCTCAATAGAGCAGGATAGAAAGATGTATCGTCCCTGTTCGTCTATTCAGCTCTTTTCACAGGAGAATGACAGTCCCTTCCCCACCAGTATACTGACCCCTCTTGAGTATGAAGAATGTACCGAATGGTATCGGAATGGAAATTTCCGAGCACCCAATTGGGCCATAGTCTCCCGGGTTAGATGCGTCTCCTGCAGACAGAGTATCCCTGTTCCCTTCCCATCCATTGACGCCAGAACCAGTGCCCTCTTAAAGCGGATGGTTCACAAAACAAAAAATATTAAAAGCCAGCAGCAACAAATACTGCAGCTGCTGACTTTTAATATTAGGACACTTACCTGTCCTGGAGTCCAGCGCCGTCCGCAGCAGAGGATGAGCGATCGCTCGTCTCTCTGCTGTTCCCCGCTCCATCCACGGTGAGGGAACCAGGAAGTGAAGCGCTGCGGCTTCACTGCCCGGTTCCCTACGGCGTATGCGCGAGTCGCTCTGCGCCCGCCGATTGGCTCCAGCTGTGTGCTGAGAGCCGAGTGTTCCCAGCACACAACGGGGGACAGACGGGATGTGATGAAATGCCTGTCTTTTGCCCGTGAATGCTGGGCCGGAAGTGGGTGCATATACCTGTCTATCTGCACCTCCCTCCCCCCTGAAAGGTGTCAATTGTGACACCGGAGGGGGGAAGTGTTCGGATCAGTGGATCTTCACTTTAGGGTGGAGATCCGCTTTAATAGGGTCCCCCATCCCCCGTACGTTCCATGATCTAATTCTCCAAGCCATGGGCAATGTGAAATAGTGAATAAACGGGAATAGACCATGGCATGGAGTTGCTCCTCTCCCTCTCCTCCAACTGTTTACTCAGATCAATACCTCTCCCCTTACTGATGGTGTTAAGAATGTTTAAGAACCTTGGAGTACCTCCTTCCCCTAGCTTACCCTCCCGCTCCATCCCTCCCCCCTTCCCTCCACCCCCCCTCCTCTCCCCTCCTAAGCCCACCCTTGTGCTTAGGTCCTCCCCCCCCTTTCTACTCCCACGTTGCCCATTGGGGCTCCCCTTGGGGGCCTCTCCTGTGACCTTTCCTCTCTTACCCACTCTCCTCACAACCAACATTCAACCACTAGTGCACCACCCCTGTCCACCCTCTCCCCATAGAGAAAATCTCTCCTCCCCCTCTCCCCCCCTTCCCTTGAGCAAAACTAAGCAAAGCTAAGTGTATTTACTGATGTCCCATTCCCCGCAGGGCACCACTGGGTACAAAGGGACCTATAACCCCTATCACATATTACCCCAGTTATACATGGAGAAAAAAGGGGAAAAAAAAGAAGCATTCCCAGTATTGTTATTCGTTTTTTATTATTCTTATTATTAGTGGGAATGCTTTAATAAGCATTCCCAGTATTGTTATTTGTTTTTTATTATTCGTAATTTTAATTTTATTCCGTACGTTTTTTGGCTCTGCGTAACTTCGCCATACTTTCAGCGATTGAGACCATTCAACATTTAAAATGTTCATCTCATTCAGCCAACGATGGGACTTCTTCAAGTTTTTTTGTACTATTTATACTTTAAAATATTAAGCTTTTAGTCGCTTTTTTTTAACATTGAAGTCAATGAGAACATGCTTTTTACCGCCTAAAATCTTATGTGCTTTAAAATGTATCTCCTCCTTCATACTTTCACTGACAGACACCAGACAAACTTTACCACGGTCACAAAATATTCAGCTAATAGGATGAATAAGCACTATATGGATATATTTGCTTTGAATGGACACTACCCATATGCTATGGGAACTTGCCCACTATCTATGGCAATATCATTGTGTTTCAGGTGAATTTTATCGTGAAGATTAAACATTACAGTTCTCTGCTTGAATACCTCCTTTAAATCTATTTACTAATGAAAATATACTAATAAGGAAATAATACCAAGCCTGACACGGCGAGTTCAACGGGAGAACTTTTCTCAGTGAGCTATTAGGCTCAATATCCTTCCTTTTGTTTTCTTCATTATCAGTCTCTATTGGATCAGTGCTACTATTACCACTAGTTAGTGGATTTTTTCATGTCCCCTTTTTCAGGTATTTAATTATGTTATATTCCATCATCTAGCCAGTGATCTTTTCACCTGAATTACAGGGAATCACTGCTATTTGTGGGAACCATTAGGAAATATTGCCAAGAGTTGGGGTTTAGGTGTGCAATTTGTGTGTGTGGGGGGGGGGACCTCTGTGTGTTATGTGGAGGGTGGGGGCGCTATATATTTTTTGTAGACTCTGATCTCCCCTTGGGATAATCGAGCATTAGTTACTGGTATAAGCCATTTTTTAGTGGGCATCCAGGGGGGGGACCATCCCTGGGTTGGTCTACCATATCATAGTGGACCTAAGTTTTTTATACCTGACATACATGTGTTCTTTTTTGATATTTACTCTAATAAAAAACATTTTTGTAGTTAACTCTTAAGGGTGTGCAGCAGTCTATTTTATTTTTTGTTTTTTATTGTTGTGTTATATTGTATTTTGGATTGCACCCCCGGATAATATCGGTGAGTACTACATTTTTCAAAATTAGGTGGGCATCCCATACTTTCTCTCTTTGGTTATCATACTTTCACTGACAGACACCAAACAAACTTTACCACAGTCACAAAATATTCAGCTATCCGGCTATGACTTTTCAGATTGAAATCTTTTATAGTTTTTGTGAAAAAGCAATTTACGTTTACTGATTTTTTCTGAAAATGTTATCGATTACACTGCATGTCTATGGAGACCTGCTACAGTGTGTCATGTGACCATTACAGCGTAAGTATTGAAAAGAATCGTATTATCTATAAAAAAGGGGGAACAAATTGCTCTCACGCCCACAAGATCTACTTGTCATACACAATTTATATATCAAATCGTAGGTATTTTTGTCTGCTTTCAGGTAATGTGATCAGTTTTGTGATGCGCATTTTAGTTTTCGTTGCTGGAGCTTTGAAAGGACAAGAGTTGCAAAAATTTTCGCATAGACTATTATTCTAAACGGCATTTAATTTTTGCCAATAAAATACACAATGACACTCTTTTCTAAATTGCTGACATGGCCACATTTTTAAGTTTATCAACATAAATTTCATATTGATGCGTTCACAAGGGTCTTGTCTTTAAAACGGTGAAGTCGCTGTATCGATCGCATGTACGGTTGTGGATTTATTAAGGTTTGTTTGAAGGGTTCGGTATCTCATTTGGTGTGTGAATTAAAAGGCGTTTGTAATGGTATTTGTTTCTCAGTGCAATATTCCCCTCACACACCTGGGGGGGGGGGGAACCTCTTGAGGGGGGAGGGGCAACCAGGACACATACTTTGCAGATAAGAGAAAGGAGCTGTGTGTTAGTGGGCGTCCTTGCTCACTCCCTCCCCCCTCAAGAGGCTTTCTCCACACCAGGGAAAAAGCCTTGCATTACTGTGTGGAGTTTCAGACAGAAGAACAGGAAGTGAGGGTTTCTCAGAAGAAATAAGGACATTTAAAAGCAAAATCAAAAGATGAGGTAAGTAAAGGAGGACTGCACTAAGGTAAAGGAAGCTATTTAGGGAAAATTATTTTACATTTACAACACCTTTAATGATCAAAGAGAGGCTTTATAAGTACTGAAGGAACACTGCTTGTATGTCCTAAAGATAGTATAGTGGTTATGGTGAATGGCATTTGTGCGGGCTTAGCAATTCAGCTATTCAGCATTCCCACGTATTTTCCTCAGGAAATGCATTTTCTAGTTCTTATTATTAGTGGGAATGCTTTAATAAGCATTCCCAGTATTGTTATTCGTTTTTTATTATTCTTATTAATTTTAATCCGTACGTTTTTTGGCTCTGCGTAACTTCGCCATATTTTCAGCGATTGAGACCATTCAACTTTTAAAATGTTCATCTCATTCAGCCAACGATGGGACTTCTTCAAGTTTTTTTGTACTATTTATACTTTTTAAAATATTAAGCTTTTAGTCGCTTTTTTTTAACATTGAAGTCAATGAGAACATGCTTATTCCTGCTTGAAATCTCATGTGCTACAAAATGCATCTCCTCCTTCATACTTTCACTGACAGACACCAAACAAACTTTACCACGGTCACAAAATATTCAGCTATCCGGCTATGACTTTTCAGATTGAAATCTTTTATAGTTTTTGTGAAAAAGCAATTTATGCTTACTGATTTTTTCAGAAAATGTTATCGATTACACTACGTGTCTATGGAGACCTGCTAGAGTGTGTCATGTGACCATTACAGTGTAAGTATTGAAAATAATCGTATTATCTATAAAAAAGGTGGAACAAATTGCTCTCACGCCCACAAGATCTACTTGTCATACACAATTTATATATCAAATTGTAGGTATTTTTGTCTGCTTTCAGGCAATGTGATTAGTTTTGTGATGCACATTTTACTTTTCGTTGCTGGAGCTTCTAAAAAACAAGAGTTCCAAAATTTCTCCCATTGGCCTTCATTATAATTGGCTTTTAAAATTTGTTAGTAAGACACACAACGACACTTTTTTAAATCGCTGACATGGCCACATTTTTAAGTTTATCAACATAAATTGCATATCGATGCGTTCACAAGGGCCTTGTCTTTCAAACGGTAAAGTCGCTGTATCGATCGCATGTACGGTTGTGGATTTATTAAGGTTTGTTTGAAGGGTTCGGTAACTCATTTGGTCTGTGAATTGAAAGCGTTTGTAATGGTAATTCTTCCCCTAAATAGCTTCCTTTAGTGCAATTTTCCCCCCTCACACACCTGGGGGGAGGGGAGAAAACCTCTTGAGGGGGGAGGGGCGACCAGGTCACTCTCTACTTTGCAGATAAGAGAAAGGAGCTGTGTGTTAGTGGGCGTCCTGCTCACTCCCTCCCCCCTCAAGAGGCTTTCTCCACACCAGGGAAAAAGCCTTGCATTACTGTGTGGAGTTACAGACAGAAGAACAGAAAGTGAGGGATTCTCAGAAGAAATAAGGACATTTAAAAGCAACATCAAAGGATGAGGTAAGTAAAGGAGGACTGCACTAAGGTAAATGAAGTTATTTAGGGAAAATTATTTTACATTTACAACACCTTTAATGATCAAAGAGAGGCTTTATAAGTACTGAAGGAACACTGCTTGTATGTCCTAAAGATAGTATAGTGGTTATGGTGAATGGCATTTGTGCGGGCTTAGCAATTCAGCTATTCAGCATTCCCACGTATTTTCCTCAGGAAATGCATTTTCTAGTTTCAATTTGTAATAAAAACTATTGGTACAAAAAAAATAAAAAAATTGTATAAGAAATGTTAAAACTCACATGTTTTGTTGGTTGTAGGTTCACTATGACCAATTTCCCACCTTTACGCTTGGTTAAAAGAGGAAGATTTCCACTGGGTTTAATCTGAAGTGATGTTCCAAGTGTGATTGCCAGATCGGCTTTTCTAAAAAAAAAAAAAAAAAAAATAGAGACCGTAAGAAAAAATGTTACACTTTGGACATTAACGACCCATTTCTGAGATTTGGTGTTTACAAGTTAAAACGTTTTTTGCTTGAAAATTACTTGTGGGGTTCTAAGTAATTTTCGAGCAAAAAACTTTAACTTGTAAACACCATATACACACACACACACATATACACATATATATGTAACACCCTAGGGAATAAAATGGCAGTCTTTTTGTCACACCGTATTTGCGCAGCGGTCTTACAAGCGCACTTTGAATTAAATAAATAAAAAAATAAAAAAAGAAGACAACAGTAAAGTTAAGCCGATTTACTTTTTTATATTGTGAAAGATAATGTTACGTCAAGTAAATTGATAACAAACATGTAACACTTCAAAATTGCGCCCACTCGTGGAATGGCGACAAACTTTTACCCTTAAAAATCTCCATAGACGAGGTTTAACCACTTCCCGCCCGGCCAATAGCCGATTTACGGCCGGGAAGTGGTTATGAAATCGTGACTAGCCGTTCTCAAACGTCTAGCACGATTTCAATGCCGCGCGGGCGCGCAGCGCGGTGATCGGTGATGCAGGGTGTCAGTCTGACACCCTGCACCTCCGATCTCGGTAACGAGTCTCCGGCGGAGCCTCGTTACCACGTGATCAGCCATGTCCAATCACGGCTGATCACGATGTAAACAGGAAGAGCCGCCGACGGCTCTTCCTCACTCGCTTCTGACAGACGCGAGTACAAGAGAGCCGATCAGCGGCTCTCCTGACAGGGGGGGGTTCGCGCTGATTGTTTATCAGCGCAGCCCCCCCTCGGATCGCCACACGGACCACCAGGGAGTGCCCACACTAGACCACCAGGGAACATAAAATTAAAATAAAAAAGGACAAAAAAAAAAAGGGACAAAAAAAAAGGGGCAGTAAAAAAATTATGCCAATCAGTGCCCACACATGGGCACTGATTGGCAACATTGATCCATCAGTGCCACCCCTCAGTGATCATCAGTGCCACCCCAGTGTCTGTCAGTGCCACCCCACAGTGCCAATCCATGCCCAGTGCCCACCTGTGCCACCTATCAGTGCCCACCTGTGCCACCTATCAGTGCCCACCTGTGCCACCTATGAGTGCCCACCTGTGCCACCTATGAGTGCCCACCTGTGCCACCCATGAGTGCCCACCTGTGCCGCCCATGAGTGCCCACCTGTGCCGCCCATGAGTGCCCATCAGTGCCGCCCATGAGTGCCCATCAGTGCCGCCCATGAATGCCCATCAGTGCCCCATACCAGCGCCGCCTATCAGTGCCCATCAGTGCTACCTAATCGGTGCCCATCAGAACTACCTCATCGGTGCCCATCAGTGCCACCTCATTGGTGCCCATCTGTGCCACCATATCAGTGCCCGTAATTGAAAGAGAAAACATACTCAATTACAAAAAAATTAACAGAAAAAAATAAAAACTTTATTTTTTTTTCAAAATCTTTGCTCTATTTTTAGTTGTTGCGCAAAAAAAAAAAAAAATCGCAGAGGTGATCAAATACCACCAAAAGAAAGCTCTATTTGTGGGGAAAAAAGGATGCCAATTTTGTTTGGGTGCAGTGTAGCATGACCGCGCAATTGTCATTCAAATTGCGACAGTGCTGAAAGCTGAAAATTGGCTTGGGCGGGAAGGTGCGTAAGTGCCTGGTATGGAAGTGGTTAAAAAAAATTCTACAGGTTGCAGGTTTTAAGTTAGAAAGGAGGTCTCACTCCAACGTTCGCGGCGATACCTCGCATGTGTGGTTTGAACACCGTTTTCATATGGGGGCGCTGCTCGCGGATGTGTTAGCGCGTCGGGATGGGGCGCGTCGGGATGGGGCATTTTTTCCCTTATTTATTTTACTTTAAATGTTTAATTTTTACACGGTTTTTAAAATAATTAAATATAATTTTTATTTCTTGCACTATAAACAAAAATAGAGTGACAATTTAAAAAAAAAAAAAATGCTATATTTTTTACCTTTTGCTATGATAAATATCCCCTCCAAAAAATATATATATAAAAAAAAAAAAACAAAAAAAAAACAAAACAAAAAAAAAAAACATTATTTCTCCTCAGTTTAGGCCGATATGTATTCTACATATTTTTGATTAAAAAAATAAAAAAAATCGCAATAAAAGTGTGATTGCTTTGCGCAAAAGTTATAACTGCTACAAAATAGGGCTTAGTTTTACGGCATTTTTATAAAAAAAAAATTACTAGTAATGGCAGCGAGCAGCAATTTTTATTGTGACTGCGACTTTATGGCGGACACAAATCGGACACTTGACACATTTTTGAGACCATTGTAATTTTTACAGCGATCAGTACTAAAATGCACCGATTACTGTAAAAATGACACTGGCAGTGAAGGGGTTAACCACTGCAGGGGTCAGTAATAGGAAGCGATTCTTACTGTTAAGGGGCATGGCTACACGTGACACGTCACTGATGACTGTTCCGGATCATGGGGAACAGCCATCAGTGACAGGGTCACTAGGCACACTAGGAAAATGTTTACAAAAGGCATCCCCCTGTTCTGCCTTTGCCGACCGCAATCATGGGCCACCCGGGAACATTGAGTTCCCAGGACCCGCGAGCACACTCACGAGGCACCCGCTGGGTGGCAAATTTAAAGGGACGTACAGGTACGCCAATGTGCCTGCATGTGCCATTGTGTCAACATACATATGTGTTAACCACTTGCCGTCCGTCTTATGCAAAATTATGGTGGCAAAGTGGTTTCAATATCCTGACCGGACGTCATATGACGTCTTCAGGATATTAAGCCGATGCATGCATCGTGGCGATCGTTGTTGCGGGGTGTCAGTCTGAAACCCTGCAACACCGATCTAGGTAAAAGAGTCTGACGGAGCCTCTTTACCACATGATCAGCTGTGTCCAATCACGGCTGATCACGATGTAAACAGGAAGAACCGATGATTTTCCTCACTTGCGTCTGTCAGACACGAGTAGAGGAGAGCCGATCGGCTGCTCCTCTGACAGGGGGGGGGGGTGTGCTGATGAATTATCAGAGCAGCCCCCCCCCCCCCCAAGGATGCCCACAATGATGCCAATCAGTGCCCCTAATTGGCATCACTGATTGGCAGGCATTAACCTTTGGCACTGATTGGCATCCATTAGTACATTACATCCGTGCCACCTATCAGTGCCCGTCCCACTCATCAGTGCCCACCAATGCCGCCTATCAGTGCCACCTATCAGTGCTGCATATTAGTGCCCATCAATGCCACGTCATCAGTGTCACCTCATCGGTACCGCCTTATCAGTGCCCATCCGTGAAGGAGAGGAAAAAAAAAACGTATTTACAACGTTTTGTAACTGAAACCAAAAAAAAAGGATCTTTTGTACTCACCGTAAAATCCTTTTCTCTGTCGTCCATTGACGTACACAGCCTCTTCAAGTCTTGAAAAGTGGGTTATGTTCCCGTTTATAGGAGAGGACTAGGCAGAAACAGGATAGATATTCCGATACATGTTATTTTAACAGAGTTGAACAGCCCCGCCCAGGGCGCAGTCCCTCCGGACATAACCCACCTCCCTGCAGCATGCAGCCTCGGTTCATAACAAGCAGTATAAACCTAAAAAGGAGGGGTGGGGGCTGTGTACGTCCATGTACGACAGAGAAAAGGATTTTACGGTGAGTACAAAAAATCCTATTTTCTCTTATCGTCCATGGACGGACACAGCCTCTTCAAGTCTTGACAAGTGGGACGTTCCCAAGCAGTGTCAAAAACAAGGGGTGGGAACAGTATCAGAAAAAAAAAAACACACAACTTCACCCCAAACAAGCAGAGCTCCTCAACTGAGGAGTTGCAACTTTAAACAGCCGCCTGAAAAACCTTGCGGCCGAAGGAAGCATCAGAAGATGCACTATCAACCTTGTAAAATTTGGAAAAAGTGTGAACAGACGACCAAGTCGCCGATTTGCACACCTGTGAGACAGATGCTTGATGTCGGAAAGCCCAGGAAGCACCAATTGCCCTGGTCGAATGTGCCATAACCGGTAAGGGGAGCGCCCGCCCCCTAAGAGCATAGGCCTGTATGACGGTCTGTCTGATCCACCGAGAAATGGTGGCCGACGAGACCGCCAGGCCCTTTTGTGGACTGGATACTGACACAAAAAGTGAGTGAGACCTCCGAAATGGAGCTGTAGCTGAGAGGTACTCCAGCAGAGTACGTACCACGTCTAAGGAATGAAGCACAACCTCCTTGGAATGCGCCGGCCAAAGACACAAGGATGGAAGTACAATGTCCTCATTAAGGTGAAATGACGAAACCACCTTCAGAAGAAAAGGAAGGTCGGGGGCCCAACACCGCCTTATCCTTATGGAGGACCAAGTATGGCGACTTGCAGGACAAGGCCGCCAACTCAGAAACCCTTCCGATGGAAGTAATGGCCACCAAAAAGGCCACCTTCTGAGAAAGCGTCAAGAGGAATCTCTCCGATTTCCTCAAAGGGAGCAGGTGGTCTAAGAGGGGGAAGTATATGACGAACCCCCCTGCACAAAAAGGTACCCACCAGAGAATGGGCCGCCAACGGCCACTGAAAGACCACCACCAAGGCTGAAATCTGTCCCTTAACGGTGCTTAAGGCAAGTTTCTGATCCACACCACACTATAAAAAACAACAGGATCCTGAACACCGACTCACACAGAGAGATGTAGGCCTTCCAGGTGCAATGGTAGCTCTTCCTAAAAGAAGACTTCTGTGCCCTTAACATGGTTGAAATGACAAGAGTCTGAAAGACCTTGGTCCCTTAGAACCTGGCTTTCAATGGCCATGCCGTTAAAGCCAGCAACTGTAAAGCAGGATGGAGTATGGGACCTTGAGACAGAAGGTCCACCCGCATTGGCAGCCGCCAAGGCGCATCCGCCACCAGGCGCACAAGATCAGCGTACCAAGGACGCCGGGGTCAATCTGGAGCGATTAGAATCATCGGGATCCCCTCGGCCTCCACTCTGCAGAGCAACCGAGGAAGCAACTTCCGGTGTGCCCCACCTCCTGCAAAGGAGTTAAAACACCTCCGGATGCAATGACCATTCTCCCTTGTCCAGCATCTAGCGACTCAGGTAGTCTGCCTGCCAGTTTTCCACGCCTGGAATGTAGACAGCCGACACGCTTCTTTCCACCCACCTTAGGATGTGAGCGACCTCGGGTGCTGCAGCCAAGCTCCCCCTGATGGTTGACATAAGCCACCGCCGTGGCGTTGTCCAACTGGATCCCGATCAGGCGACCCTCCACCCTCCTCGACCACAAGGACATTACCCATGATTAAGTCACGTGGCAAGTGACGCAACGCGTGGGGGAGGAGTTTGCCGTACGAGATCTGTCGGAAGTTCCCGAGTGAGGACCTCTACCCTTTTCGTTACTGAGTGGCTTGATTCAAAGACGGGGAGAGTGTGAGTGGATCGGCGCATAGCATTGGCAGCGGTATTATCGTGTCTGGCTGTATTACACTATTGTGTTTTCCCTTTTCTTACATGTCCCACACCTGCTGTGGTGTATTGTGAAGGGGGGCTGAAGCCTGTTTTTTTTGCACTAATGACCAAGGCTGTGTTGAAGGTACTGAAGTGTTTTGAAGCTGAGCATAAGGCACCCGTTTCACAAATCTGTTGTATTCAGTGACACTCTCACGCTGCTGCTAATTAACATTGTTTAACCCTATTTTACCATCTACTCTACATGGACGGTATTCTGGAATTGAGTACTAATTGATGATCTGGATTAATTAGTTTTGTATTTATTTATGGAATTTTACACTTTTTTTTCATTCATATACTTTATGTGCCTCACCCCACTGTGGCAACAATCCCCTATTCAGGGTTTTGAATAATTATCACTATTGGATTGATCTTAGTAAGGTTTCACACAATTAGTTGTTTCTAGCGCATATGTTTATATTTTTCACATTTGTTGTTTGGTTGGTAACCTTTTTCACATACTGCAGCTTTTTACATTTATTTATTAATTTTGTGGTGTATTTTGGATTTAGTAGCGCTGTAGTTCATCAGTTATACATAGTCTGATCGCTCGAAGTTCCAAGACATTGATCGGTAGACAGTATTCCAGACGCCCCCCCCCCCCCCCCAGCCCAGAACACGCATGCAAGGCTCCCACCTAGAGTGGCTATTTTCGCTCTCCCCAAGATTTCTTTTATGTGGGATGTCCAAAGGCAATGCTATCTGAGGGGGAAGGAGACAAAAAAACAAGCAAACCGCCGTCAAACGTGAGAACCTATACTGCCGTCTGCAGAACACTGCGCCTAAAGGCTGCATGCTCTTGCTGACCTACATCCACTTGGTAGAATTTCATAAATGTATGTACTGATGACCATGTTGCAGCCTTGCAAACTTGAGCCACAAGTCTGATGACGTACTGCCCAAGAAGCACTAACTGCCCTAGAGTGTGCTCTAGGTCGAAAAAGTGAAATCTTCCCCTATAACTCATAAGCTTGAGTAATAACTTGACAAATCCAACTAGAAATGGTGGATTTTGATGCTGCCTGCCCCTTTCTGGGGCCTTCTGGCAACACAAAGCATCAGTTTTTCCGTATCTGGGCAGTTGCTTCCAGATAGAAATTGACTGCTCTCACTACATCTAGAGTGCAGTAATTCTTCTGCAGAAGACGGTTCTGCAAAAAACAAAGGTCGGAAAATATCCCAATTCAGATGAAACCCAGACACTACCTTAGGCAAAAAGGACAGACGAGGACGTAACACCACCTCATCCTTGTGAACCACCAAGAATGGTTCTTTACAAGAAAAAGTTGCCAATTCAAAAACTCTTCTTGCGGAGGTAATTGCCACCAAAAAAACTAATTTCTTTATCACAACGAGCAACGGCGCCTCCTCCCTTGGTACAAAGGGGGACCGACAGGACCAGATTCAAATCCCATGGACACAGAGGTGACCTAATTGGTGGATTCATCCGTGTCACCCCCTGAATAAAGGGACCTAACTGAGGAATGCAAGGCAAGTGGCCTTTGGGAAAAAAAAAAACTGACAAGGCCGAGATCTGACCCTTGATAATGCCCATGTCATACTTGCAAGGATGCCAACTCTTGTCTTCACACCAGGCCACATAGGCCTTCCAGACCCTATAATAAATAGCCCTGGAGGTTTCCTGGCATTCATCTGTAACTTAGCACCGAGCCTGAAAGCCGCTGATCTTTTAGAACAAGGGTTTCAACAGCCAGACCATCACATTTAGCGTTTGTAAGGTCAGGGTGAAAGTAGATCTGGATGGGCTAGAAGAGTCCAAGGATCCCCTACTGCCATCCTCACGGTTTTCACATATCAGGATGTCCTGGGCCATGCTGGAGCAACTAGGATTACCAGCTTCTGTTCCCCCTTGACCCTGCGCAGAAGACCTGGAAGCAATTGTACCAGGGGAAATAAATCAGTGAGAACTCATCCCAGGAAGTTACTAAGGCATCCGCCCTGCATGCAAGCGGATCCCTTTTCCTTGACACAAACCTGTCCAACCTTCAGTTGAACCTGGATGCCAATAGGTCTATGTCTGGGGTACCCAACTTTTGACATATGGCCAAAAAGATGTTGGGATGCAGAGACCATTCCCCTGGATGCAATTGTTGGTGAGTTAGAAAGTCTGCCAGACAATTCTCCACTCCTGGGATGTATATTGCAGATGATAGGCAAGGTACCCGTTCTTCTGCCCAAGCCAGAATATGGTTTACCTCTTTCTGAGAAGAACGGCTTTGGGTACCGCCTTGGTGATTGATGTAGGCCACTGCGATGGCATTGTCAGACTGAATCTCGACAGGATAGCCCGGTAACCTGCTTGTCCAGGCCCTTAGAGCTAGACATGCTGCCCAAATTTCTAGAATATTGATGGGATTCCGGCCACTTCCCCTGAATATTATCCCCCTCCAGGACTGTTTCCCAGCCTCAAATGCTGGCATCGGTCGTTATCATCCTACAAACCACTGGAACAAAGGATTTCCCCTTCTAAAAAAAATTCTGGCCAGCAACCACCAATTGAGACACTTGAGTCAGGCACACTGGACAATCCAGATCCTGGGTCCTTTCTGCTCCAGACAGATAGGATACTGTTTTGCAACTTTCTTGAATGGAATTGAGCATATGGAACTGCCTCAAATGAGGCTACCATTTTCCCTAAATTTTGAAAAAAGAGACAGACCTATGGGCGGAGAGAAGTGGCTGCACACCCCGATATATATGCAAAGAAATTGTCCCAATCGGGCTTTGAAGCAGCTAAAGTGAAAAAATGTATAGGAATGCAACATCTATAGTAAAACGTTTTTATTACAAAAATGTGATGACATAAAAATTATTGTACAAGGAATGAGTTGCGGCATAGGCACAAGTTAAAATATCCATACACATTTCATGATAAGACAAAAATGATACATAGCCTGGGATATGGCAAGCATGTACAATTCCTAACGCGTTTCGACCAGTCGGTCTTCTTCAGAGGATTTTTTAATAGTCGTAGCTGAAAAAGATTAATTACATGAATAAATGTTATATATAGATTGTCTCGTCTATATATTCCCCATGGGGTCCACACCCCATGGGAGATGGTCCCAGACCCAAAAAGGGGGGAGAGGGAAAGGGAGAGAGAGACTTTTTTCCCAGGTAGATAGAGCAGGCAGGCTAGTCAGTTAAAGGATCACTAAAGGAAAAAAAAAATTGCTGAAATGACTGTTTACAGGGTATAGAGACATAAAAGTTAACTGATTCCTTTTAAAAATGATTAAAAATAGATAAAAATCAATCATATAATATGCCTCTAGTTTCACTTTTGTTTTTAAACTGGTTTTGTGTTTATGTGAAGTAGAGAGAGAGAGACAGAACAAAAACAAACAAATCCAGGGCAGTGTTTTGTTTTTAAATTGAATCCCAGGGCAGTGTTTTGTTTTTAAAATGAATCTGATTGTTTCTGAGAAGTTTTAGACGCACAGTAATGACAGCTTGGACCACAGTGAAGAGCTGCCGTGAGATTTTTCATAAGGAGCCAGACAACCAGGAAGTGTGGAGATCAGAGCAGAATTACAGTAAATTCAAAGCAACAACGAACAATGAGAACATGAAAACCGCACTGCATTAAGGTAAAGGAAGCTATTTAGCTAAAAAAAATGTTTCCTTTAGTGATCCTTTAAAGTTACAGTGTGTAGAGGATATATATATATATATATCCTAGTTTGCACCTAAAGCTACTTGGTGTGTACTGCACGTGTGCGCTGTAGTTTGCACCTAAAGCTACTTGGTGTGTACTGCCTTTGTCCTCTGCAGGCCATTAGTATGTCTGGAAGGACAACAAGGAGAGGCAGAGAGTCACGAGGGCAAGCAGGCTCTGTGTCTAGAGGCAACAGTGCTGGTCGTGGACACGGTAAATCCTCATCAGCACGTGGCTGTTGGACATGCTCGTCCTCGTTTTCGGCAGCTGGCCGTGTTGAGCGGCAACACGCCGAAGACTTGGTAGAGTGGATGACAAAGCCGTCATCCTCTCTCACCCAGACTCAGGGTACTTTGTCTGGCAAAGTAGCTGCCAAGGCGTCCTCTTCCCTCTGTTCAATGGCATCACTCACTCCTTCCCTAGCCCCATCATGTCCTCCTCGGGAGTCCCCCGAACTGTTTGACCCAGTGTTGGGTACATGCTGCATGAGGATGCTCAGTGTTTTGAAGGCTCTGATGATGGTACACAGAGGAAGGCAGTAACGTGAGCCCAGAGAAAGGGGGTGCCCAAAAAGGACAGCAATCTGGCAGTCATGTTCCTCCAGCTGCAGCATACTGCCATGTTTTCTACAGTGATGAGGAGGGAGAGGATGATGAGGTCACTGACTCTACGTGGGTGCCTGATAGGAGAGAGGAAGAAGGAAGGAAGGAAGGAGGAAGAAGAAGAAAGTAAGAAAGAAAGAAAGGAAGGAGGAAGAAAGAAAGAAAGAAAAGGAGGAAGAAGAAGAAAGAAAGGGAAGAAAGAAAGAAAGCAAGAAAGGGAAGAAAGAAAGAAAGAAAGGGAAGAAAGAAAGGGAAGAAAAGAAAAGAAAAGAAAAGGAAGGAAGGAAGGAAGGAAGGAAGGAAAGGAAGGAAGGAAGGAAGGAAGGAAGGAAGGAAGGAAGGAAGGAAGGAAGGAAGGAAGGAAGGAAGGAAGGAAGGAAGGAAGGAAAGGAAAGGAAAGAAGGAAGGAAGGAAGGAAAGAAAGGAAAAAAGGAAGGAAGGAAAGAAAGGAAAGAAGGAAGGAAGGAAGGAAAGAAAGGAAGAAAGGAAAGGAATGGGAGAAAGGAGAAAGGAGGAAGAAGCAGGCACAGGCACATCTCCAATGAGGCAGGATGCCCTCCAGGGGCACACCGACTGCATCACAACACAGAGCTACGCATGTGCAGGGCACTGCTGTTTCTCAGCGTTATTCCAAAAAGTCTTTGGTGTGGGCCTTTTTTGAGAGTGTATCAGATCGCACCACTGCCATTTGCAACATATGTCTCAAGTGTATCTCACGTGGCCAAAACATCACCCGCTTGGGCACCACATGCTTGACCAGACATATGTCGACCTGCCATGCAGTTCGTTGGCAAGCATACCTCACAGACCGACACCAAAGAACAAAGCGGCCCTTCCCTTGCCCCTCATCAGCTTGGATCTCCAACCCCACTATACCCTCAGTCCTCTCTGAAGCCTGCACTGATAGGACTGAAGGTGTAGAATTAGGCGTGTCACATCCTAGTACATGCAGGCAATCTACCATCGGTACACCGATGGCAGATTGTACCAGGCAAATTTCCCTGCCCCAGCTGTTGCAGCACCAAAAGAAGTTCTCTCCCAGCCATCCACATGCCCAGCGGTTAAATGCTAGCTTAGCTAAATTGCTAGCACTTCAACTGCTGCCTTTTCAGTTGGTAGATTCTGCCCCCTTCCGTGAATTTGTGGAATGTGCGGTACCTCAGTGGCAAGTTCCCAAACGCTACTTTTTCTCGCGGAAGGCGATTCCGGCTCTCTACCGCCATGTGGAAGGCAATATCCATGCCTCGCTGGCTGGCATGGTAAGGTGCAAATTACCACTGACTTAAGGTCCAGCAGGCATGGACAGGGATGTTACCTATCTTTCACGGCACATTGGGTGACTCTGCTGGCAGCTGGGAAGGACGCAGGACAAGGTACAGTAGTGTTGGAGGTTGTTCTGCCACCACGCCTCCAAAAGGCTACTACTGGTTGTGACACACCTCTCTCCTCCACCCCCTCCTCATCATCAATGAGTATCTGTGCCAATATGGAAGCAGAACTGGGTCAGGGGAGCTTGTTTTTTTTTTCCCATGCCAGTGGGCCTTGATCAGTGATGCATGCACTGTCCTGTCACCATTTAAGGAGGCCACAAGGATGGTGAGCAGTGTATGCATCAGTGAGACTGTCCCTCTTATTCACATGTTGGAGCACGCGTTGTGTGGAATAATGGACAGGGCCCTTGAGGCATAACAGAGTGAGGAAGAGGAGGACTTCCTTACCTCTCCTGCTTGCCCGCCTATCACACAGAAAGAGGACGAGGAGGAGGGTAGGATTGTGTCAGCATGGAGGTGGAGCCTAGCACTCAGCATCAGCAGCAGTCTTCAAGGGATCAATTACAGTCCCAAGGAACCCATGGATTTGTACGTGGCTGGGATGAGATGGCTGTGGATCCTATTGTCCTCAGTGACCCAGAGGACTGCTCACCGAATGCCTCAGCAAACCTACGCTGCATGGCCTCCCTGATCCTGCAAAGCCTGCGGAAGGATCCTCGTATTTGTGCTATCAAGGAGAGAGATAATTACTGTCTGGCTACTCTCCTTGATCCACGTTAAAAATAATAAGGTTGCGGACCTTATTTTGCTAGCGCAGAGGGAGCAAAAGATGAAACATCTCCAGGAGTCCTTGCAGAAAGGTCTGTGCAACGCGTTCCCAGAGACTGGGGGTTTACAAAATCCTTGTCCTGGACAACGTCTTGCTGAGGCTTCGGTCAGTCACAGAAGGAGCGGTGGAGAAGGTGTCCATCTGACCGATGCGTTCAGATGATTTTTTAGTCCGCAGCCCCAAGGTATGACCGGTTCCAGCAACCATCGCCAGAGTCTGTTTTACATGGTGCGGGAATACCTAGGGGCAAGATCAGAACTTGGACACCTTTCCCACCGAAAATCCTCTGGCTTACTGGGTCTTGAGGATAGATCACTGGCCAGAGCTTGCACAGTACGCAATTTAGCTACTAGCTTATCCTGCAGCCAGCGTTCTTTCAGAATGCACATTCAGTGCTGCTGGAGGCTTTGTAACCCATCAAAGGGTGAGCCTCTCCACCGACTCGGTCGATCGACTGACCTTCATAAAAATGAATCAGGCTTGGATCACCACCAGCTACCAAGCGCCTGATTGCTTATGTAACTGAGTCATTTTTTTTTTTAAATGTCAGATCCCTTTATGACTGCCTATGCCGATGCTGAGTGAATATCCTTTTCCTCCTCAATGATCTTGCCGATAGATTGTAAGAACATTGTTGGTTCTGGGCACCGCCAACAGTGGCTAAGGCCCAATTTTTCTGCCCCTGTTTAACAGGGGCGTGTAATTACAATTTTTGATGTAATACTTAGCAGCGGGCTCATTGCTGTGCTCCAAATAGAGTATCTGTGAGGGGTTGCAGTGTTGTGGCACCAGCACCAGTGCCTAAGGCCTAATTTTTCTGCCCCTGTTCAACAGGGGCATGTAATTACAATTCTTGATCTAATATTTCACAGCAGGGCGTTCCAGCGCCCACCAAGACTAACTGAGGACTTACAGTGTTGTGGCAACACCAACACCTAGGGCCCAAATTTATGCTGAGTATATATACGGCAGGCGCCTACTTTCAAACATCCAACTTACAAGTGACTCCTACTTGCAAACGGAAGGAGACAAAAGGAACTGAGAGGAAATCTACCCCTAGGAAGGGAAATTCTCTTCTGTAAAAGGTGTCTCCTGTCCACTGATGCTTTATCACAATCTTTTTTTCAAAAAATCATTTGTCATTGGGACAGAAAGTGAGGTGCAATCTTCTGAACAGATGCACACAGACAGCAAAACAAATGTTACAGGGGTGATAACCCTTCTCTAGGTTTTCAGAAAAGTTAAAAAAAAAAAGATTTTATGGCTGAAGCTACACTTTAAAGAAGTACCAGTTGAAAATTACAAACAGATTCTACTTAACAACAAACCTACAGTCCCTGTCTTGTTTGCACCGCCTGTATACTGCTGTTAAAAGTATATAGGGCCAAAGGGGCTTGTAATGACCTGGGGGGAGGGGGGCAGGGAAACCCATGCTATTTTTCTCAGTGATTTTCCATCCATATGCAGGGACCAAACATTAAAGTCTTAAATTACTTTTTTCTTAAAGTAATCTCATTTTGTGCAGAGAGAGTTCTAAACACATGCCACTACTATAGACACCCAGCAGGTACGATATTTAAAGGATTTTTTTTTTCCACTTTAAGCATCATTAAAATCACTGCTCCAGAAAAAACAATTGTTTTAAAAAAAAAAAATTCTATTGGTCCCCAAACCTGTTTCGACAATAACTTGCATAATAGGCTTTAAAATTAGCACTTTTCAATTCGAATGTTCGAGTCCCATTGACGTCAAAATGTTCGCGCGAACGTTCGGTCCGTTTGAAGGCTCTGGTGCGGGGGGGGGGGGGGGGGGGGATTGGGTGCTCGGCTCATACCTACTTAACAAGAGTTGCTGAAAACTCAAAAAGGTAAAGTGTGGCTGCTCAACACATAAGTATGTTTGTTTTTACACCCTCTAGTGCAGGGGTGTCAAACACAAGGCCCGCGGGCCGAATCCGGCCCTCCAAGCCATTTCATGTGGCCGTCGCCCTTCTCAAGACTAATACTTTCTGCTTTCAAGCAATGCATCAGCTTCTTCCCAGCAGCAGCTTAGGGAAAGGGGGGTACACTATGATGTAAGGGAGAGTGGGGGACTTAACTTCTGATGGTGGGGTGGCTCTTAACATCGAATGTAAGGGGAGGGGATGCGCTGGACATCTAACCTTACAGATACAACCGGCCCTTTTGAGGGTAATCGTAATGCTGATGCGGCCCTCGATGAAATTGAGTTTGACACCCCTGCTCTAGTGTAACATACAGGCAAGACATTTTTTTTTAATCAAATGATAGAAAACCATAGGATGTAACCCCGGCTCTTCAACTTACCCTTCCAGCCACAGGGTACAACTGGAATATCACAGTGACCCAATCTTAACCCATCACGGCAGGTTGGTGCCATGCCAGTCCTTCAAGGATGGGGTCCCCTCTGAACATAGGGTCCACTGCCTTGGACCTGTATAGCACCCTGCCAGAGCAAACCTGTGGTATAGCAGTGTGACCAAGGCTCTGGATCCCAGGGCCCAGCTCTCCTGAGAGAAGTGTTACAGGCAAAACCTCTTTTTTCCGTACCGAGGCTTGGGTACAATGCACCTTTTGAGTGGATCTGATAGCGTAGTTCCTGACCTTTCCAGGCCATCCAGGTAGTAGAACATTAAAAACGTAACCAACACCTTTAGACACTGGAGAAAAAAACTGGGGTATTCCCTGTATGGGAGGAGTTAAATAGGAGGGGGGGGGGGACTTCCTGTCTTTATTATGCCAGTGTCCATCACCTGAAGGTGGGTGTATATCCCACATAGAAATTACTATGCTGCTCTGTGTCCCCTGATGTACGATAAAGAGGTAAAAGATAAAAATCCCAGAGATCAAATACCACCAAAAGAAAGCTCTATTTGTGTGGGGGGGGGGGGGGGGGGAAGGATGCAAATTTCATTTGAGTACAGAATTGCATGATCATGCACCAGTTAAAGCAGCCCAGTGCCAAATTGTAAAAAGTACTCTGGTCATCAAGGGGGCAAATCGTTCTGGTCCTTAAGCGGTTAAAGGTGTAATTTCGAATTACCTGCAGGCTTCATCAGCCAAGTTCAAGTCTCTCTCAGGCAAAGAATCTTCCCAATCCAGAATAGTATCAATCAGCTTTCCTCTAAGAAACAATTTAACAATTATGTCACACTAGAAATCATTCTTTGAAAAATATAAATTAACTAAATATTGTACCATATCACTGCAATTCAAAAAAAGTTTGAAAAACACAAAAATCCATAACACTGTTCTTTTTACCTGCATGACCGTAGGCCCCTAACTTTGGGAACATCACAAAGTCTTCCAGTAGGTTTTAATCCCATCGTTTCCACAACACTGTCTCGAACATACTGTCTGAAGGTAAGAGGTTGGCATCAATCAAATATTCTACAAATTTGATGTGAAATACATTCAGAATTGTCTTCTATAAACAAAACCATTTTACAAAATATGCCGAAAGTGTAACTGAACTCAAAACATTTAAAAATATTAAAAACGAAAAAAGTATAGCCAAAAGCGATTTTGGCTATACTTCTATGGAAGACCGGAGTGCAATTACTTCTACACTTCTGTGACCCGTTGTCAGACTAAAAACTATCCCGACCACCCAGAACCCTGGACGAGGAACTGGCTCAGCCTCTCAGTGAGCCACTGAGAATCCAAGCCAGCCTCTCCCCTTCCCAGCTCAGCACTCCAGTGAGCATGTGGGGAGGTGGGATGGCAGAGTAGAGAGAGTGCATGACAGACAGTCCCTGTAGGATCCAAGTAGGAGAGAATAGTTTTATTTTTTCTAAATCTCGAACTTCTTTTAGCTTCTCTTTTAACTGTATCAAAGCAACAGTGAGAAAATACTTTGTGTAGAATTCCTCCTCAAATAGAGTAGTGCACATCCTGACATGTAACTGTGTCCAAGAACTCTTGTTCCACCGATTAGCAATATACTGTATCTACAGTGTGAGATCTTTAAAAAATGCACTGTTGCCTCTGAATCCTAGTCCCAAGAAACTTGGGGATATCACTACGGTGTTATTCATCCTGAGGGCTTACTGCAGGGAAAGCTGTTGATGATCATCAGTGCATGATTTTCAGTAAACATCTCCCTCAGCTTCTAGATCATGGGTGCTCAAGCTGAGGCCCTCCAGATGTTGCAAAACTACAAGTCTCATCCTGCCTCTGCAAGCAATGCTTGCAACAATCAACAGCTTGCAATACCTCATGGGACTTGCAGTTCAACAGCTGGAGGGCCACAGGTTGAGCACCCATGTTCTAGATAATGCCGCCATCAGATAACCAGTTGTCAAGAGGGCAACTCTAACAGGAGAAAGCAAAAGCATACTTCTCCACCAAGATGCGGGCATGACTTATGTATGCGTTTGCGTGCAAACACGAGACGGGGGCACTTTAAAAAAATATATATATTTTCCCTTTAATTTTTATTTTTTTATGATCCATGTAAGAAATGTAAACATCCCTTGTGATAGAAATAAGGCATGATCGGCCATTCTTTATGGAGACATCTGGGGTATAAAAGACCCCAGATAACTTCTTCATCCTGGAAAGCATAAGAGGATTAAGTCTAGGACATTATATGACATCCAACGGGCAGGAAGTGGTTAAAGGAAAAATCATTACCACATTGTTTCTCATTTCTACTGTTAAATAATTTGTTTAGAACAGGCTTTTCAATCGGAGTGCCACTGCAAAATGACATACAAGGTGTTTCTAAAAAGTTCTGTGATTGGTCTCAATGGCAACATGGAATAGGTGCACGCACATTCACATGGCTATCCAGACTCACGTCAAGAAGTGCCACCTAGTGTGGAGTACATGTAACCGTCGGGGTAAAACCGCTGCAGCAGTAAAAAGTAGTCAGTGCGAGAGGCATGGTCTGAAATTTTATGAATATGTATTTAATATGTTTTGTCATAGTGTCTCCCAGCGTTTGTTCTCCCGCAGGCCGCTCTAAAGGGCAGACTGACACTGGTTCAGATCCGTTTGGTAGTAAAATGCTTCTAAAAAAGATGCAGAGAAGTGTTTGCAGAGTCGGGATATGTCCGCCAGGGAAGGCCTCTTATGCTATGCACAGAATGATTGTCTGGAAAGGGGGGGGGGGTGTGTTCACTCTGCAAAAACATCATCGGTTACGAGGGGAGTTACGCTCATGTCACCCCTGTGTGCCTGATAAACACATGGGGGGCCCATGGTGTGTCCCTGTAGAATCTCCCAACCACAGGAACGGTAGTTTAATCCGGGTATGCGGTCTCTGAACGACGCAGAATAAGGATTCACGCCAATGGTAAAAATCCTTTGAAGTGTTAAAGAATAACGGAATGACCCGTGACAACCAAAGACTTCGGAAGGATGAGAGATACTCCTGTGCCAGTGGCACTAATAACTCCTGGGTCTAAGTCCACCCTGTGCCCTTTTGGGCGTAGGGTGGCTAATAAAATCATACTTCATGTATTACATGAGATGGGACATTATTGATAGTTCATATTGCAGGATACTGGAATATTACAAGTGGTTTATGTTGACTTGACCAGGTCAACAGGACAGTGACTCATCCCTCTGTGTAATAGGCTGTTGAAATGCTAAGTGAGGTCTGCTCCTGAAAGACCTTTTCATTGTGTGATAAAACTGTTTAAAGCCCTGTGTTTACACTTAAAAGATTGTGTATTCAAGATCACACGTCTCTCTTCAGATGTATTGAATTAGCATGTCAATTATGTTTAGCAAAGGAATGTATTGCTGCTCAGGTGTGGGTCCCTTTGCTTTTGGAGACGGTCCGTCTGTCTGGAGATGTGGGTTGAAGGGAAAATCATTGTGCAATTGTATTTTGTTTAAACTCTATTGATAAAGGAATGTGATGTGTCTCGTCAGTATCGGTGCCGAAATGTCTGCATAGTAATTAGCCATAGTGTGTGATGAGGGGGGTGGAGATTGCATTGTCCTGTGATTAACTTTAATATGCTGTACTGGATATATAAGCAAGCTAAAAAAACAATAAAGTATTCATACATTTTGAAACCAGAGAGAACGGAGCTTGTGTCTCGTCTTCATTATGGGAAATGGAATGGATCATGTCTGCTGGATTGTGGAGTGTCGGATAAGCTTGTCGTGGGTGGATGGAAGGTCGTAAACGGTGGTGACCGCTACATAAGGTCGGGACAGGGTTAATGAATTCAAGCCATATGGCTTCCCGTTTACTGGAGAGCATGGCTTCCATTTACAGGGAGCAGGAATTTTTACACACTGTCCCTGCCCAGACACGCCCATAAGACTCCCCTAGTCATTGTTCATTGGTTGTTGTATAACCCCTCCTGTTGGAAGAAATTCCTGTGCTCGATTGTGGAGCCATCATGCACTATTGCTATATAAATAAAGATAACTCCCAGGATCAGGAGGCAGTTTTTGGTCGAGCGGAGGATGCAAGCACGTAAGCATGGTGGTCATGTCTGTTTACTTGTGGATATGCAGGAAACAGAGCGATACTAAGATGCATTATACCATTAGGCTGAAAGGGCCCTCATTAGCGCAGGTGCGATAGGATTACACGTAAACATCAAATTCTCCTATAAACTGGGGAAAACTGACGAAGAGGCATGAAATGTTGGTGCAAGTGTACGAGATGGAAGCTGTGAACAGAAAATGTGTTCGTCCGCAAAAAGATTTGGGTAAGCGGAAGATCTGCTCCAGTTTGTGCCACACAAGCTGACAGATGGACAGAAAGCAAAATGGATGGAAACCTCTGGAGATTTCATTACCATGTGTGATCAGGATCCATCCTTTCTACAAACCACCACCACAGGGGACAAGACCTGATCCTACCTTTTTTCTCTAAAATCCAAGTGGCAAACAATGGAATTGCATTCACCGTCTTCACAAGGAAAGGGTATCGGGGAACTGGAGACATTTTAGAGAAGGGCAACCTAACTGATAAGGAGGTATAGAAGAGCTCATCTATGAAGAAGGATTAAAGGAACTGAATTTATTTGCTCCTAAGAAAAGGAGGAGATTGGGAGGGGGTGGGGAATTGATTAACATGTACAAATACAAGGAGATGGCTGCTTGAGTGCTCAGCTCCTGCCACATCAGAGTGTTTGCCATCTTTTGCTGTACTTTCCGACCTCCGTTTCTGCTCCTAACGATGGGCACCTCATTGAGGCAATCCTCGGCTTCCCGTTCCCGGTCCCCCAGGGAACACACTGACGCCATGGGACAACAAATCCCGGAGATGTTCCGGACCAGCCGTGGACAAATGGCGGCTTCCTGCCAAGGAGCAAGCCAAGGCCGTTTGCATACCTCGTCCCCTCGGACACAGGACATCGTCCTATCTGCGACCCCCCCGCTCTCCCTCTGGTGCCTGTGGGGAACCCAGAACACACACCAGTCCCCGCATCGGCGGCGCCTCCGATTACCATCATGGACCTGAGGGCAACGGCGACCGACATCAAAGATGCCCTCGCGGAGGCCATTGCGGACCTGCGCCTGGATTTCAAAGCCCTCAATGGCAGAGTCGCAGTAACGGAGAAAGCCCTGGAGGACCACAGCCTTGTCCTCCAGCGCACCACCAGGAAGATTGACGACCATACCCTGCAAATGAGAGAAATTAACCGGCACCTGGAGGACCTCCAAAACAGGGGAAGACGGCATAATATCCACGTGAGGGGCCTGCCAGAAGCCATCGAAGGGGACCGGATCAAGTAGGAGGTCACACAGGTCTTCAACTCAATCCTCCGGCGGCCCCCGGATGCAGTGATCGCCATGGACAGGATCCACAGGGCGCTGCGCCCCAGGGGTAGGGATGCTGACCCGCCCAGGGACATCGTATGCTGCCTCCCCGACTTCGGTATGAAAGAGGAGATCCTGAGGCTAGCTAGGGGACAGCGCCTCCAACACACAGGAACCCCGATCCAACTATATCAGGACCTCTCTGGGATAACCTTAAAACATTGCCGGGACCTCAAGCCTATACTGGATGTTCTGCGAGCCGAGAACATACAGTATAAATGGAAGTTCCCCTTTTGCCTGGCAGCCACCCGCCAGGGCCGCACCGCGCATCTGAAGTTTCCCGAGGTTTTCCCACACTTTTTCGAGACCCTGGGCATACCGCCCGTAGCAGTCCCGGAGTGGTATGCCATCTATCGCCGCTTTGTGGGGCGTTGGAACGGCCCCAGGGCTGAAGACATGGAGACCCAACCCACTAGGCTCCGCAAGAGGCGGTCCCCTTCGGGCTCCCGCTTCACAACCGCGGAAATGGGACCAAGAAGTGACCGTGACCCACTCTTCTCGCCTGGGACACAAAGGGCTAGGAGGGTTTACTAAATAGCTAATATGTTCCCCATCCGAACTGTTAGCCGTTGGACTGTTTGACACTTGATTCGCTGGTTGGACTGTTATTTGTTGTTTTTTTTTACGCTCTCCACGTTTATCCCGCATCCTGGAAGGCGCGGCCTGGCTCTCTACTCTCTCGCTCAGCTGGGGCCCAACGTGCTTCAAGACACGAGTCACCAGCACACCAGTTACGGAGCCCGGAACCATCGCTCTATTCCACTGCGAGACGTTACTTCCCGACTCCCCCCCCCCGGAGGCTCACTGGGACTCTTGAACTCCTCCACCTCCCACTCTTAGCACTACATCACCCAGAATCCTTTGCGGACACCGCCACTTTCGGGACTAGAAGTCGCTAACCCTCCCCGTCGCACGAAACCTACGCTACATCCGGGGTGCCGCCATCATGGAGGAGACTGGTCTTGGCTGACAGGGAGGCTCTCGGGGAGCAGGGAGAGTGCCCGTCTCGTGCAACGCAGGACACTTTACCCGAGCCTCCTTACACTGCAGGCGGCCCACCCTTCGGAGGACTCCCGACCTACCGACTTTACGCCCATCTCCAGCCCGCGAGAGTCATAGCCAGCGGCCCGCACCTGGCCCACCTTCTACGGACCACAGGCCCGCTCGCCAAGCTCGGTCCCCCGAATACAAACCACCAGGGAAGACCCGTTTTGCCGCCGAGTGCCCAAGAGCGGAGGCCCCCGGAGGACTCCAACACAACGAACACTGGAATGCTCGCCACTGAAGGCCTCCAACTTTTGTCTACCCGTAGCCTCTGAGGGCTGCAATGCGGTTGCTGCTCACAGAACAGGCTGGCTCCATGCGGTTCGAATCCTCTGACCCTAGGATGAGTATGAACACAGTTGTGCTCCCGTGTCCTGCTCACTGCACACACTGGGACTTGCATGCATTGCCAAACAGCCACGCCTGCCGGGGGTCGTTGTTATACTGTTTGCTTATGTTTTATTGCTAAACTGTTTTATGGTATTGGGGCTATACATGGGGGGGTGGGGTGGCGGCGGCGCTGGGTATATCCCCCCTCTCTCCCCCCGTGCGCCCCCTTTTTTTCTCCTACCCCATCTTTCCCCTCGGGTGCTACCCATGCGCCTCAGGGTCGGGAGTCTCTCCCTTTACTTAGGAGCCCTAAAAACCTGTCCACACATCAATCGGCTGACCCAGCAGTCGCAATACGGTGCCCTCCGCTGCTTAGGACACTGCTGAGGTTTCGCCCATGTTCAAAACTAGCAGACACGCACTCTGTACCCAGATATCCCTCTTGTCACCCGACAGTACTCTGGCAAGGCTCAGGTCAACCCACAAGCGGTGACTTGCGTCGGTGCCCGTGTCCCCTTCGCAGCGCGGGTGCCCCACACGGCCGCACCCTACCGATTAACCGCATAGGATAGGCGGAGGAACTGCGTTCCCCCGCCTAAATCGGTTTTCTATCCCGGTCCTCCCCCACTGCGGGGGAGAATCGGGACCCCTCCTTGACATACCCCGTCACACAGGGGAGACTTACTCCCCCGTACCAGGCACCTAGGGTGCCAAGATCGCATTTGGGACTCGCCCAGGATCCCCTGCCCCCAGTACCGCTCTCGTTCCAACCCCACCCCCAGCCACTTCCCCTTGCCGCCACAGCTTGGACGCCCCACACGCGACTGTACTGTAACGTGCAATGTCGGACCCGTCGATAGACTCGGCCAACCCAACCTTGAAGGTTGTCTCCCTTAATGCACGGGGATTAAACCTCCCTGAAAAGCAATCTCAGCTCCTCTTGGCCCTGCGCCGAGCTAGGGCAGATATTGCGTTTGTCCAGGAGACACATTTCAAGTCGGATGCTATACCCAAATTACACAACTTTTATTACCCGGAAGCTCACCATGCCTCGAATATGCACGCCAAAACGAAAAGGTGTCTCCATACTGATAGCTAGACACTGTCCTTTCACGCTAGTGGAGAAAATAGCCGATCCGGAGGGCAGATATTTATTTCTGAAAGGCTCTTGTCTGGACCGCACTGTCACGCTCGCTGCTGTGTACGCCCCTAACTCGCGACAGGTACCTTTCTTCACAACCGTCTCGGCCCTTCTTGCGCCCTTTCAAGCTGGGACATTGGTGTTGGGGGGGATTTCAATGTCCCACTCTGCCCCGTGCAAGATACGTCCACAGGCACTTCATCCACCCCGTTCTCGGCTCTACGGCGTATCAAGATGCTCCTCCATACACACCTCCTGCACGACACTTGGCGCACCGTGCACCCCATGGGGAGGGACTTCACGTTCTACTCGGCCCCCCACGACCGCTATTCCCGCCTCGACTACCTATTCATAACCCAGGAAGACTTGCCTCTGCTGCGTCTATAGAGCCCATGTGGTTGTCGGACCATAACCCAATCTCGGCGACACCAACGATCCCCATCCACCGGCCTAGAACGCAGGTGTGGAGGCTGGATCCATCACTACTTACGGACCCGACGCTGGCTACGACGCTCGAATCAACTCTAGGCGCGTTCTTTCGGGAAAACAGACCAGATGACACGGCCCCCATGGTCAACTGGGAGGCTCACAAATGTGTAGTCCGAGGCCTCTTGATAGCCGCCGTGGCCAAACACAATAAAGAGCGATGCAAGCACTACGACGACCTCCTAGGGAGGATCAAACGGTTGGAATCCGCACACAAACACTCGCGAGCCCTAGCAACACTGCAGGAATTAAACCAGGCAAGAGCCGAACTCCTAGATGCCATTGGTAAAAAAATTAAACGTTCCTACGCCCTGGCCAAGAAATCGTTTTACGAACACGGTGACAAAGCTAGCAAGCTCCTGGCAAAGGCCCTGCAATCCATAAAGGACAAGGCTACCGTACACTCCTTAACGGACGACAGGGGCGTTAAACGGCAATCTACACCTGACATAGCAAAACTTTTTGTCAATTACTACACAAATTTATACAATCAGCCATCTCCGACCACGCCAGAGGCGCAAGCCACTAGGCGAGGCCTGATCAATGACTTCCTATGCCAATATGGTCCCACCAAGCTGTCTGGAACAGCTACATAGGACAGAGTTGGACAGACCCCTGAACAACGCACAGGTGCGTTTGGCCTGAAAACAATTAAAGCCCGGGCCCAGACAGGCTGACCGCAGGGGTACTACAAAACCTATGCCTCAGTGCCGACACCTTTTTTCCTCTCAGGCTTTCAATTCCCTTGCCACTGCCATCACCCCTCCTTGGGACCTCCTGACTGCTCACATTGTGGTTCTGCCCAAACCCGACAAAGACCCGACTATTGCATCCAACTACAGACCCATCTCACTCCTCAACGTGGACCTTAAGTGGTTCGCCAAAACCATCGCGAACAGGCTGTTGCCGTACATACCCACCCTGATAGACCCTGATCAAGCCGGATTCATCCCTGGGAGGGAGGCGTGCAATAATACCCTCACGGCCCTAAACATACACCATTGGCTTACCACCACAAAATCCCCAGGCTTCCTTCTTTCGCTGGATGCAGAGAAAGCGTTCGACAGGGTGGCTTGGGATTTCATGCATGCTACCCTCAAAGCCACAGACCTACCCCCACTCATGCGGAGTTTCATCTCCGCATTATATACGGCCCCCGCGGTGAGGGTTAGAGTGAATAGCCACCTGTCGGACGCCTTCTCTATAGCGAACGGGACCCGTCAAGGGTTGCCCCCTCTCCCCCCTGATTTTTGTCCTCACCCTGGAACCCTTTCTGCGGCGGCTCCGCTCTAACCCGACGATAAAGGGTATCGACGTTAAGAACCACACATATAAACTAGCCGCATTCGCGGACGACATTCTCCTCTTCCTACGGGATCCTATCACGACCGTCCCTAACCTGTTGAAAGACTTTGCAGACTTCAAGAAGTTAACCAATTTTCAAATTAACTTCTCTAAATCATCCGCCCTGAACGTTTCCCTACCTCAGACCATTTGCAACCAGTGCCAGGCCAACTTCCCCTTCAAATGGAACACCAGAGCCATCACATACCTGGGGATCCAGCTCCCCGCCTCCCTGCCTGACCTGTACTCCCTAAACTTCCCCCATTGCTCCACGCTATTCTTAAAGATTTACGGGATTGGTCCCCCAGACACCTATCGTGGTTTGGGAGGATCGCGACAATCAAAATGAACATCCTGCGCCGACTGCTATATGTAATGCAAGCAATCCCCATTAAGCTCCCCCCAGCGTTCTTCTCGTCGTACAGTGCACAAAATTTGCTTGGAACAGCGCCCGCCCACGCCTTAGCCACGCACGGCTCACGGTCCCTAAGCTAAAGGGCGGCTTGAGCCTGCCGGACATCCACAAGTACAGCATGGCATGTAGCCTTGCTAGAATAGTTGACTGAACGGCTAACGAGGAAAGAAAGAATTGGGTGGGGCTGGAACAAAGGTTCCCTCCCCTCCCTCTGTCCCACCTGCCTTGGGTCTCACGGGCCAACACACCACGGGAGTGTACGCTACACCCGTTCATACTCCCGTCACACGCCTTCCGGGAAGCCTGGACCAAGCACGACCTATCAGACTGCCGTGGCCCCATGACCCCCCTCAGACTAAACCCCGACTTCCCCCCGGGTATGCATGCCACCTTCCTGTCTGATAGATGGCCCCACGCAACCGTGAGGGCGGGGCAATTCTTTCAGCGGGGTAGGCTAATGCTACAGTCTGACTTAACCACGGAGACTTGGGCCTGTTGGATCCATTATACCACGACCAACGACTACAAACGCTTCAGACCCTGACAAAGTCGACCAGACCTCCTCTTCTCCCCCTACTGTACCGAGCTGTGGCGGACTGCCCCCCTCCGTCCCCAATCCGGACCCAGGTACAATCTATGCACTCCCCTCCCGCCTTCCTCCAGGATACTAGGGTATTTCCTGCATCGCCAGACATCACCTTCTTGGCCGATGCAGGACCACCGAGGTGTTCGGCATAGGGTCTAATAGAGCTAGTAGCACGCTACATACAAAGGATGTCCCACAGGGGTATGTGACAATACTGCAAATCAGCAACGTAGATGATCCACTCAGAGCTACCCCATATAATACAGAATTGCATTGTACAGAACGACATTATCGCCGTCATAGTAATTCTGACCAGGATGCCCCGTACGTAGGGTTTAGCCACTATATTGGCGGTTTCCTGGTTGTCTTACGTGTTGACCTTTATTTCTGATGAATGGCACGGCAGTTTCCGGACGACCTGTACTTCTTTTTCCCTTAGTTTTGTGTGCACTGAGGCGGCTGCGTCCGCATTTCTCTCCTGTTATTTGCAATTGTCTATGACACAATGTTTATTTTTGCTGTAAACCTCAATAAACACTTTGGAACAAAAAAGAAAAAAAAAAGAAAAAAAACATGTACAAATACATAAGGAGTCCATATAGTGAACTTGGAGTTATTCATTCATCACAGAGGACAAGGGGCACCTTTTAAATCTTTTCCTCTAGACGTAATCACCAAATACTTAAAGGGGTGTTCCAGCCCTAAGTTGTGTTTATTAAAAGTCAGCAGCTACAAAAAGTGTAGCTGCTGGCTTTTAATAAACACTCACTTACCTGCTCCTACGTTCCAGCGACGCGCCGACCGGGGCTCCGCTCCTCTGCCCCCCTCCCCGGCCGGCGTCTCCATCCTGACTGTGGGCACCCAGCCGTGACAGCCTTCGGCTTCACGGCCGGGCACCCACTGCGCATGCGCGAGCCGTTACTGCGCATGCGTGCGCGGCGCGGCTCGCCGCTGATTGGAGAGGCGATCGCATGGGACCTGTCAGTGTCCCATGTGATCGCCTACAGGGAGGGGGCTGGTGTAGGCGATTAAGCTTAATCGCCTAACCAGCCCCTCGGCGGAAGCAGGAAGTGGGACAGGAAGTCCCACTCCTACTGAAGCCCCCACTCCCCCCCCAAAAAAATTACATGCCAAATGTGGCATGTATGGGGGTGAGGAGTGGGATGAGAAAAGGTCATTTTTTTGGGTGGAACACCCCTTTAAAAAGGATTCTTCACGGCAAGAGCTGTGAAAATGTGGAATAGACTTTCTCCAGGAGGGGGTTCTAGCCAGCACAGTAGATTGCTTTAAAAAAAGGTCTGGATTATTTTCTAAATGTACATATTATAACTGGATACTAGCATTTATAGGTAAAGTTGATCCAGGGAATATCCGATTGTGCTTCTCGGAGGATCAGGAAGGAATTTTTTCCCCTGCTGCAGCAAACTGGATCATGCTTTGCTGGGGTTTTTGGCTTTCTCTGGATTAACTGTGGGTATAGGATTGTGTGTATGGGATTGTATGGTTGTTGATTTTTTTTATTGGTTGAACTAGATGAACTTTTGAATTAGATGAATGTCTTTTTTCAACCTGACCAACCATGTCCCTGCTGACTTCTGTTTCCCCGCCTGGAGAGGCTTATGAAAGGCGGACGTGGTGGCACTCTAAGAACGTGCAACAGGGGTCCTGTGATCGATTCCTAAAGTGACCTTTGCTGATATGTTCATAAAGCTTCTGGAAACTAAGTGTGTTGCGAAGGATGGCTATTTTTTAAGGCTAATAAAGAGCATTTTCTCTTGTTTGTTTTCAGATACCATTCACCAAACTTTTTAGACATTCCTCGGATAGCCCATTACCATCATATCATGAAAGGGTTACACTTTTAACTTTGTGTACAGAGGAAAGAGAGAGAGTTCACCCCACTCCTCTGCCTGGCTCTTTCCTCCTCTATGAGATTATCTCTACTCTTGCTGGGAAAACTGAAAGCTGCGCAAGCTGCCCACCCGTATCCTGCATAGTACAGAAAACAGCTTAGAGGAGGAGTTGTGGGGTGAGCTCTCTCCCTCCTCTCGGTTACCCTTTCATGATATGATTGCAAAGGGCTTGACTGTAAAGGGCTATACAGAAACCTCCCCCTATCTCATTTGCAGGCTGCTCATGTGCCTTGAATGGAAAGCAATAACTGAACCCAGCACAGTCCTGCACAAATTCTCCCCCCTCCCCGTGGGGGTGATTTGTGCTAGTAAAGGGGGGGGGGGTTTGAGGTGGAGGGTTTTACAATGTACAGACCACTAAAATCTGCCATCCAAAAAAAAAAATCATGTGGATTTCTGCACTGCATAAAAATGTGCTGCATTGAGGGGTGTTGGAGAACAATCAAAATAGTCTGTGCCAAAAAGATCTGGTTTTACAATGGAATGACACTTGATCCCATGGTTTCTTTAAAGCTACAGAGGAATTGGGCCCCAGGCAGTTTGCATAGCTGTGCTATATAGGCTTCAAAGAGTTTTGTGACAAAAAAGATGTATCTTTGAATCGTGTGTGTGGTATATATTATATATATATATATATTCTATATATATATATATATATAGTGATGTTTAATGTGCGACGTTGGAATATCCCTATTTCCTTGGGAATAAACAAAAGATGTTAATTTTACCAGCAGCAGTGCGTGTGTGTCTTAACCACTTAAGCCCCGGACCAATATGCTGCTAAATGCCCAAATGTACAATTCGGCACTGCGTCGCTTTAACAGACAATTGCGCGGTCGTGCGACACGGCTCCCAAACAAAATTTGCGTCCTTTTCTTCCCACAAATAGAGCTTTCTTTTGATGGTATTTTATTGCCTCTGCGATTTTTATTTTTTGCGCTATAAACAAAAAAAGACAGTGCCGTTTTTGAAAAAAAAACTATATTTTTTACTTTTTGTTATAGGAACAATCAAATAATCTAAATTTTAGTCAAACATTTAGGCCAAAATGTATTCAGCCACATGTCTTTAGTAAAAAAAAAAAATTAGCTACCTAGCGGCAACAGTGACACTAATACAGCGATTAGAAAATCAATCACTTAGTGACACTAGGCAATAGGGGGGGCACGGGGCTACCCTGGACCTAACACTAACTGCCTGTCACACTGACACTAAATGCACTGATCAGTAAATATATGATCACTGCAATCAGTGACACCGTGACTGTGACACTGTTGGTGCTACTTACTGTGATGTCTTCTCTCCTCTCGCCAGATTGAAAATACCGCCATGAGGAGAGCTGACATCACTTCCTCTGGCAGTGTTTACATTACACAGGCAGAGGAAGTGCAGGGCGGGGGCTCTGCTGATTCACTGGGAGCGATCGCGAGGGGGCAGACAAAAACGAACAGCCGCCCCCTCATCCCGGATCGCTCCCAGAGGTAAGACGCCCGTCGCATGTAGCGAGGGGGGGATCCCGATCGGACCCCCGACCCGCAAGAAGGCAGGGACATACTAGTACGCCCATCTGCCTGTACGTGCCATTCTGTGGACGTACATATGCGGGCGTAGACCAATGAATCCATTTATGCAATAGATAGGAAGGAATCCGTAAATATCTTTCAGGATAATAATTAAGTTTATATTTAATAGCCTTGTAAAGTGTGACAGATTCTACAAGGGGCATGGCTTGACAGCTCGTGTGGATGGCAGCTTAGTCCGGACTGAGATAATCTATAAGCGACACCAGAGAAGGGATAAGTACTCTTACCTGTAGCCCAGACCACCTAGCACAGCAGGAGAATTATGGTGAAACAAAAGGAAGGATCCCAAACTGCATAGAAAGCTCACAGATTACTACCAGAGCGGCCAAGACGGCGTCGGCCGTGAAATGGCAGCGCAGCTTTCCTCCTCACACTACAGCCAGAGCTCCATACTTTCTCCAGGACTCCTATGATCCTCTGACACAGGGTGAGTGTTCTCCTCCCAATTCACCCACAACTTCTAGCCCTGCAAAAACGAGGATCAGAACGAAAGAGCCTCTGCAGAATATCTCTCTCTCCACATCTAAGTGAAAGAGGTGAACTAGCAAGAAGTAAACAAAAATATAAAAAGTGGGGCGGGGGGGCAGGACACAAGGAGCCTATCCCTACTCCCTGACCATGGACCGCAGCCTGGGATTAAGGCAGCGTCCTGCTAAGAGCTTGGTTAGCCAAGTCTCTATCTGTAGGCTTGTGAAAAAAAGCAGTGTTTTCAAGCCTTTACGGAAGGCCATCAAGGAGGAGGATGCTCGGAGCTGATGAGGGAGCTGGTTCCAAAGAGAATTCCCCAGTGTTTGGAGCCGGCGGCCACCCTTTGAAGCTGAGCGACCAGGTTGAATAATCGCTAACAGGGCGTGAGTTGAACGAAGCTCTCTGGATGGACACTAGTGTTGTGTCATGTTTGATAAGTACATTGGGCCTAGTTGCCAATAGACCCGAAACACCAGAGAGCCTTAAACTCGACCCGTTTTGCCATTGGGAGCCAGTACAGATCCTTAAGCACTGGGGAGATGCGATTCCGCCTTGGGCAGTTTGTGACTAGTCTTGCTGCGTGGTTCTGTGTGATCTGCAACCATTTTGTCCACTTCTGTGGAAGCCCTAGAAAGAACACAGAGCAATTTAGCCTAGTGTGGATAAGTCCATGAACTAAGATCATACGGTTGTTCTGAGTGAAAAGGTTCTTAATTTTCCGTAATAATTGCAGATGATAGTACGAAGCTTAGTTCAGCATCAAAAATGATACCCAGATTTTTTACCTGCTTAGCTGGAGTTGGGGCAGGGCCGAACAAGGATGGCCAGGCAGGTAAGAAGGTAGAATTGGCCTGTGGGCCGATCAGCAAAAGCTCAGTTTTGTCAGCGTTAAGGCCTACCCTGTTTGTGTCCATCCATTGTTGGATGTTAGATAGTCCCTTGTTCAGCTGGTCAAGCATATTAGGTCCACTTGCAAGGTCTACCAAGATCTGCGTGTCATCCGCGTAGATCTGGCAGCCTAGACCATAGCTGGTAATGAGGTCGGCAAGTGGGCGCATATAGCAGTTAAAGAGTAGGGGAGAAAGGGCAGAGCCCTGAGGTACCCCGCAGGTCAAAGGCTGGGTGTTTGAGCGGTACGACTCCATTTTTATGGAGTGCGTTCTTTTGGACAAGAAGGATCTAATCCAATTTAACACTGAGTCCTCACAGCCAAATAGGGATTGCATTCTAGAGAGCAGAATAGAATGGTCAATAGTATCAAACGCAGCGGAGAGGTCCAACAGCACCAAGGCTGCGGACCCCCCCACATCGCGGACACCCATCAGACGTTCCCTCATATCTAGGGCGGACATCTCCGTACCGCGCCCGGGTCGAAAACCCGACTGGCAGTCATGGAACAGACCGTGTGAGCTCCTGCAGCTGGATAAACACAACCTGCTCCAGGACCTTAGATAGAAAAGGCAGTAGAGAAATGGGGTGGTAGTTGGTAAGTATTGTGGGGTCCAGGCACACTTTTTTCAATAATGGAAGTATGATTGCTCTCTTGAATCTAGATGGCACTATACCCAGGCAGAGGGACAAATTAATTACTCTGCAGATGTCAATAACCAGAGTGTCTACATGCTTCTGAATGAACCAGGCAGTGCAGGGGTCATCAGGATAACTGGTTGGCTTCAGTTTTGAGATGATAGCTCCGATTTCCTCCTCAGACATTAGGAAAAATTTCTGTAGTTTTTCCAGGGTGGTTCTGGCTTTTGGTGTTGCACAGGGGGGTGCTAAGGAGGATCGAGCACAGATTTTCACTACTTTTGAAATTAAAAACTGATGGATATCATTACACAGTTGTGGGGTTGCCATAATCTTGGAGTGGAATCTTTTTGGCTCAAAAATCTCCCGGACTATGTCGAACAGTTCTCCCATTTGATTAGGGGCAACGCTAATTTTGGTATTATATGATGTTCTTTTTAGCGTTTTTACTGCCTTGGCATAACCTTTGCAATGTATGCGGTAGGCTTGTTTGTCAAAATTGCATTGAGATTTTAGCCATTTTCACTCCAAGAACCGTCTCTTATTTTTTGAGAGGGAGGAGGCTAGATGTATACCACGGTTGGGATTTCTGTAATCTAGGTTGGTTGTTAGCCACCTGAAAGGGGGCCACTTCGTTAAATGATTTTTTGAGCCTAAATTCAAAATCGTCCAAGGCACGCTCTAATTGGAGAACACCTTCTTCGAGATCGTCAACAAGCTTGTTCTCCTCATTCTCATTTTTAATATAGCAGTTCTTGAACTCATCACAGTTCACAGGCTTAAAGCGAAACTAAAGTCAGGAATTTTGTTACAGGAACATGTTATACTTACCTCCACTGTGCAGTTCGTTTTGCACAGAGTGGCCCGGAAAGCTGTCTTCTGGGGTCCCTCGGCGGCTGTCTGGGCTCCTCCTCGCAAAAGCTTTCCATCTTCATGCGAGGGCGCTTACACAGTGGAAAGCTTTTGCGAGCGAGCTCCCGTGATACAGCGGCGGCCATAGCCGCCGACTGCATCACTCGGCTCCGCCCCCCGGCGCGCCTCGTCATCCGCTGTGATTGACAGCAGCGCCAGCCAATGGCTGCGCTTTTATCAATCCTCCCAGCCTAGCCAATCAACGGCCAGGCTGGGAACCGAAGAGGATGACGTGGACGCGCCCGGGAGTTTCGAATGGTCAGGTAAGTAAAATGGGAACTCGGGGGGGGGGGGGGGGGGGGCGGTGCTGTGAGATGTTTTTTTACCTTAATGCATAGGATGCATTAAGGTAAAAAAACTTTTACCTTTACAACCCCTTTAACCACTTCCTTACTGGGCACTTATAACCCTTCCTGACCAGGTGAAATTTCAGCTTCTGGCACTGCGTCGCTTTAACTGACAATTGCGCGGTCGTGCGACGTGGCTCCCAAACAAAATTGGCGTCCTTTTTTCCCCACAAATAGAGCTTTCTTTTGGTGGTATTTGATCATCTCTGCGGTTTTTATTTTTTGCGCTATAAACAAAAAAAAGAGCGAAAATTTTGAAAAAAAGTCAATATTTTTTACTTGTTACTATAATAAATAGCCCATTTTTTTAAAAATAAAATAAAAAAAATTCTCAGTTTAGGCCGATACGTATTATTCTACATATTTTTGGTAAAAAAAAAAATCGCAATAAGCGACTGGTTTGCGCAAAAGTTATAGCGCATACAAAATAGGGGACAGAATTATTATTAATTTTTATAATTTATTGTTTTACTAGTAATGGCAGCGATCTGCGATTTTTATTGGGACTGCGACGTTATGGTGGACACATCGGACACCTTTGACACATTTTTGGTGCCATTCACATTTATACTGCGATCAGTGCTATAAAAATGCACCGATTACTGTATAAATGTGACTGGCAGTGAAGGGGTTAACACTAGGGGGGCATGGAAGGGGTTAAATGTATTCTGGGTGTGTTCTAACTGTGTGGGGGGAGGGGGGGTGACCGATGCTGTGTCCCTATGTACACGAGACAGAGATTGGTCACCTCACTTCCTGACAGGACGTGGATCTCTGCGTTTACACACAGAGATCCATGTCATGTCCCTGTAACCGCCGATTGCGAGTGCCTGGCGGACATCGTGGCCGCCGGGCACGCGCATCGGCACCTCAGGAATGCAGCGGGCACGCGCGCGCCGCCGGCGGCAACGCGCGCGCCCTCTAGTGGCCATTAAAAGCACAGGGCGCATATATGCGCCCTGTCAGAGATTCAGGACAGCCCGACGGCCGCATATATTCGTACGGCCGTCGGGAAGTGGTTAAGTTCTCGTAATGGAATTGACTTACACATGTTATTGCCCGCCTGTATTCTTTTGAGAGCAAAGTCGGGAAGAACATACAAAATCAAAAAGTGATCTGACCACACAATTTTTTGTATCGTCACTTTTTAAATGGAAAGACCATATTGGAAAAGGGCATCCTTTGATATGCTGGACGAAATGTAAAGCGTGCAGGAGATCTTGAGCGTCCTGGTTCTGTACATCGTACAGCCATAGGTTTAGGTCACCCTGAATCACTACATGATTGGAAATCAATGAAAGTTGCATAGAGAAATCGGCAAAATCAGAGAGAAATTGTGCCAGAGGGCCAGGAGGCCTATAGATGATTGCGAATATGAATGCTACGTTATCATTCATTAAGCATTTCGCTGCTAGGAGTTTAAAGGTATTATAGGGAGAAGAGGGGATTTCTTGGCAAATCAAATTTGTGTCGTGAATAATGCATATGCCTCCACCTTATTTAGTTTGTCTATTCTTAGTCATGATGCTATAGTTGCTGGGTAGTAATTTGTCATAGATTGATTTTGAGCTGTTCTGGAACCAGGTTTCTGTAACTCCCATTATACGAGCGCCAGAAGTTAGCAGCACATTGTGAATTTCATCGCAGTGCTTTACTGCGGATCTGGCGTTTACATATAGGGCCTGAGTATACTCAATTTAGCAGGGCTTAAGCAGTTTTTTTCTGTTTTTCCCGATGTAAATGTGGCCGGTCTGTGATGGTAGGGGCCGGAGCAATTTTTGCAGTATGGGATAAGCAAAGCGCATTGATATCTATTATTATTATTAATATTATTATTATATTGTATTAAATACTAATCTTGTAAGTTTTTTCATGCAAAATGTTTCATACAGCCTTGTATTAAAGCATACCAGCAATGATGTGTTATATGATCCTCCGTTTCCATGACCACAGACTTGCAGCTGGTAAGTCACGTGACTAAGTCACGTGACCAGTGACGATACTAGTGGGGGAGAAGGCCAAGTGACGCGATCGACGGAACTACATCCACATGAGGACATCGCCACACTGAGCTGCATCTGCAGGCTGTTTATGTGCAGAGAATTTGTGAGTGTGGTTTCTCTAATCAGTCCAAAATCTTTGTTTTATCTCGGCCATACTACACTATGAGCATTCTCCTTTGTTTTGTTTTTTTCTCTCTTCTCTCTATGAGCTGGCTTTCTAAATCAGCAAGTGGCAGTATTGGACTGTGGATGGGAGGTATGGTGAAATGCTGAGCATATCGCAGGTGCTCCCCATCATTGAGTCAGTCTACATGCTGGAACTGTGAATGGTATGTTTTTTGGTGCTTTTACCTGGTGTTTCTCATTTCACAGTGTTTGCACTGATGCACAAGTGCACTTTATATGTTTGTGGACTTTTTTTGTTTCGTTTTAACATCTGAGTGTTTACACACACACACACAATTTATATACATACATTATATACACGCATACATACATACACACACTTGATGTGTACTGTACAATAGCAAGGGTTGATTTAGCACATTCATCTTATTTTATCCACTAGAATTGAACTTTACCCCAAAACAAAACAGAGTTCCTCAACCGAGGAGTTGCAACTCTAACAGCTGCCTGCGAAACTTTGCGGCTGAAAGAAGCATCCGAATGATGCACTCACATCAACTTTGTAAAGTTTACTAAAAGTGTAAACGAACGACCAGGTCACTGCCTTACACAACTAGGAAACCAGCGCTTTAAAGCGGAGCTCCACCCAATTTTTAAGTCAATTGTAATATTATAGCTAAAAAACATTGCTGAAATGGATATTTATGTTTAATAAAAATGTACAGTACCTGAGTTCTTCATTTGCCTTCCGGTCTGGAGCCTTCGGGTTTTCCTCGGGTTATTCTTATTTCCTGTCCCGCGCAGTGTCTTCTGGGAGCTTCTGTCATAGCTCCCTTGTGATCCTTTTCTGGCCTAGACGAAACATTGCGCGATTTCGGGGACCATTGCTATGGCAACACAGACGCTGTCGCCGCTGGTCCGCGCTGCGTGTGCGCATGCGCGAGATTGAGCGGTGGATGCTGGGAACACAGCATCACCGCAACCAGGAAGTCCCTGCCCGATTGTAATGCCCACACTAGAAATGGCAACGGAAGGAATATAAGTGTTTTTACATCACACAAAGAGAGCGGAGCGGACGTTACAGCTGAGAGAAGTAAGTTTATTTAAGCCCTGCAATTAGCTATGTTACTAGACTAAAAAAAAAAAAAAAAACGTAATTGCATGGGAGATCCGCTTTAAGTCGGAAAGCGAATGAGCCGTGACAGGAAAGGGGGGTGCCTGACCCTCTATGTCGTAAGCCTGAATCATGATCCGTCGGTTCCACCTCGGGATGATGGCCGATGAGACCGCTAGGCCCTTTTTGGGACCAGTCACTGAAACAAACAGAGTCTGACCTCTGGAACGGAGCCATAGTAGACAAGTATTGTAACGAGAGGGCTAGTGAAGCTCTTACAAAGTATGAGCCAGGAAATAATGGACATATCTTGGATTGCTTTAACATGGGTCTGTAATTCACAATATATTCCAGGATATCTGTAAGGACTATTTACAGGTTGTTGATTCTGAACGCAACAGGCTAATTGAAAGAGTGACTCATTCAATGTGGGGACACAGGCTGCTAGGTGTTAATGTCATCTGTTGTGATGTAAATGAATCTAGTATGGCTCCTAAGAACCTGTCATTGTGTAATTAACCCTGTATTGTGTGAAGTTCTATTGATGGTAATGTGTGTATTGCAAGTTAAGAGAGACAGTCTAAAGGTCAGATGTCTGACTTATCAGCTGTAGTTAATTAGCTCATGTAAATTAGATCAAGAACCGGTGCCAGAATGTCTACAAAAAAGATGTGTATTGGGCTCCATGTGTCATGTTGTGGGTGGAGTTGAGTCATTGTTCATTTTGGTTACTAACTGTATATAAGAGCCTGATTTTCTCATTAAAGAGTCTATTCATTTTGAATCTCAGAGCTGTGTCTCGTTACTGAAGGAATTTGTATAGGTCGTGTTCGCCGGATTGTGGAGTGTCGATAGCTGTCTTTTGTGCGGGAATGGAATATCTTAAACGGCTTTAACACCTGTCCCATTTGGGGTTCCGTTACAAGTATACACTCAGATCGGTCAATGTTCAACAAATGCAACGTCGTCTCCTTAGAATTTGATGGATGAGGACACAAAGATGGAAGTATAATATCTTCATTGAGAGACGGTGGTTTCTGAAGCACTGAGAGGCCATGCCATTAAGGCCAGTGACTAAGCAGGATGGCGTATAGGACATTGCGACAGCAGGTCCTCTCGTAGCGGTAGAAGCCAAGGGTCGTCTGCTATTCAAGCCCCACGAAGGTAGTGGAGGGTGGACCGGAGGGGCCACATGCCGAACACCCTGTACAAACATTCTCACTAGAGTGAGCCGCCAGGGGTCATTGAAAAAAAGACAGCCAGGGCAGATATCTGCCCCTTAAATCGTACTTAAAGCAAACTTTTGTTCGGCCCCTCGCTGTAAGAACAGCAGGACTTTGGAAACCAAATAAGTACGCAAATGCCACCCAATTTCCTCACAAATGAATATGTAGGCCTTCCAAGTGAGATATTAAGTCTTCCTAGAGGACGATTTTCGAGCACTCCTCATGGAAGAGATCACAGAGTCTGACAGGCCCAGGTCTCTTAGCACCTGACTCAATAGCCATGCCGTTAAAGCCAGCGACTAAAACAGGATGGCGTATGGAACCTTGCGACAGCAGGTCCTTTCGTAGTGTTAGACGCCAAGGGGCGTCTGCTACCAGATTAACTAGATCGGTGTAGCAAGGACACAGAGGCCAACCCGGAGCAATTAGGATCATTGGAATCCTCTATACCTCCACTCTGCGAAGCAGATTTGGAAGGAGCTTCAGAGGAGGGAAGGCATAGATTAGCAGGTACTGACTCCACGGTGCCACCAACGCATCTGTCGCGTCTGCCCATGGGCCTCTTGACCTGGCCACAAACCTCAATACCTTCCGATAGAGTCGAGACGCTAGGAGAGCTACGTCTGGCGTGCCCAATCTTTGGCAAAGGAGCTGAAACACATCCGGGTGCAGAGACCATTCTTCTTGGTCCAGCATCTGGCGACTCAGGTAGTCCGCCTGCCAGTTTTCCATGCCCAGAATGTATACGGCGGACAGGGCCGTCACTCTTCCTGCCCACCTTAGGATGCGAGCGACCTCCGATGCTGCAGCCGAGCTTCTTGTTCCTCCTTGATGGTTGACATACGCCACCGCTGTGGCGTTGTCCGACTGTATCCTGACTGGACGCCCCTGTAGCCTCTGAAACCATGTGGAGATGGCACAGCCTGATCACCCAGAGTTCCAGGACATTGATCGACAAGTGGGATTCTTCCAGGGTCCAGTGACCCTGGGCTAACTGGCCCCCCAGACTCCCTCCCCCCCAAACGGTAAGGCTGGCGTCCGTCGTGACCACCGTCTAGTGAAAAGGAAGGAACGACTTCCCGGACAGAAGTGCCGGTGATGTCAGCCACCAAACCAGGGAGGTCTCGACTAGGTGGCTCACCCGGATTTGACAATCCAGGGACAATGGGCAGAATTTCCTTCTGCAACACTCAAGTGTAAAATTGAGCATATGGTACCGCCTCGAAGGAGGCTACCATGAGGCTCAAGACTCGCATGCAAAGCGGAGTGTCGACCATCTTTGAGATGTCAATTGCCGCACTGCAGCCGGAAGGGTCTGCAATTTTCCCACCGGGAGAAAAACTTTCGCCTCTGAGGGGTCCAGAATCAACCCCAGATATACTAGGCATTGAATCGGCAACAATACTGACTTCTGAGTGTTCAGCACCCAAGCAAAGTCTGAGGGTCTGACAGGTTATAGACATGCTCACCTCTAATTCTGAGCTTGAAGTGGCACTCAGAAGAAGATCGTCCAAGTAGCCTGCGATAGCGATGCCACGCTGAATCGGGGCAAGCACCCTGATGGACAGCCTCGTTGCCGATGCCAGCCCAAAGGGGAGAGCCAAAAATTCGTAGTGGTCTTCCCCGACCGCAAAGCGCAGACATCTCTGATGCCTGGTGCATAGGGGCACATGCAAATATGCGTCCTTGATGTCCAAGGGTGCCAGAAAATCTCCTGGGTGGAGGGCAGCGACAACAGCGCGAACAGACTCCATCCGGAATCTTTGTACATTCACAAAGCAATTGAGGGCCCTGAAATCCAGGATTGAACCAACCCCCTTCTCCTTTGGTACTACGAACAGATCTGAGTAAAACCCCTGAAACCATTCCTGTACTGGGACAGGAATGATCACCCTGCGTATCAGCAGGGCTTCCCGACGAGTCGGCTGAAGCTGGAGGGAAAAAAAAAATCTGTTTGGTGGGCAAGAAAGAAACTATCTTGTACCCTGAGGAAACTTTGTAAACCCACCAGTCGGAGATCTGAGATGTCCACCGGAGCGCGAAGACATCCCCCCACCCGAGAGATGGGTGGGGACAGACCTTCATGCGGACGCAGATTTGTTTTCAAGCTTGTTGGGGTTGCGAAACCGGGGATTCTTCTGTCCCTCAGCAGGCGTTTTATCGGTCTGGGACAGTTTACCTGCCGTGCTGGGCGGACAGAAAAAACGCTTGTGCTTGGTCAAGGATGGCCCTTGACTATGGCGTGGCTCTTTACCCTTTTTGAATTGTGGGAGCAGCGTGCTCTTACCTCCTGTGGCATCTTTAATAATGTCATCCAGGGATGCTGCAAAAAGTCTGTCGCCCTTAAAGGCAAATCCATCAGGGCCTTCTTGGAAGATTGGTCCCCAGACCAACACTTTAGCCAGAGCAGAATGTGCAACACCACCGCATAGCTTGAGGCTCTGGGCAGCAAAGGAATAGTATTCAAGGCTGATTCGCAGACAAAATTAAGGCCCTGTTTAAACTGGTCAGCCATAGCCCCCTTTGTCCAAGGGGGCCTCGCGTGCTTTTAACCCGTGGTGCAGCATTCTTGCCCATTCAGTGAGTGTCTGCGACATCAGGGCCCCAACCACTGTTGGACGCACAGCCAAACCAACCACCATGTATAGGTAGTGATGACTGCTTCAGCCTTCCTGTCCGCAGGGTCCTTGAAAGCAGGAGCCCCTTCCACCAGAATTGTGGTCAACCTTGTTTAATCTGGGACACAGGTGGGTCCACTATCGGAGAAGTCAATTTTTTTAAGGAAACTCTCCTCAAAAGGGTAACACACCGCCAAACTTTTGGGGACCGAAAAAACCTTTATGGTTTGTCTCACTCCTTGTAAAAAGCTTGTCTTAGATAAGACATACAAGGAAACACCTTAACAGTGTGGGATGGCTTACAGAACCTGAAAGGTACCAACGCCTCTGTCTTTTCCGCCGGCTCCTCTATCTTTGGAGTATCCCGCACTTCAGTGATAAGGTCACCTATTAGAGCATTTTCGAGTGCTCACTGTCAACCGGCCACGGTTTGCATCCTCCGACACGACAGAACCAGGGCCATGAGTCGTAGCTAAGCCTGGCTCTGCATCAGAGTTGTCCCCAGAAGATGGCGGGGGGAGAGAGCACCTTTTACCCCCCGTGTCCCCAGGCACTGCATGCCATGCTGACCCACGCACCTGACACAACGAGGTACCAACACAAAGCTGCCACAAAGATGAGGGCCACCCCCCCCAGAGGATCCAGAAAACACACAGGTAAGCAACCCGACACTCTTAATGGCAGGCTAGCACCCCCTAAGCGCACATACAGCACAGTTCCCAGCAGCCAGCCTAGCTCACAATCCAGTAGATGAACACAACCCATAGGATTCCCCAGAAATCATTTCACACACAGCTCTGTTCTCTGGTTGGTTCCAAATGGATTGACACTTTAATGGAGAAGGAGGGAGGGGGAGAGGGGGAGAGAGAAAGAGAGAGAGAGAAAGAGAGGGGGAAGGAGAGGGAGAGGGGGAAGAAGAGGGAGAGGGGAGAGGGGGAGGGGGAGGGAGAGAGAGAGAGGGAGGGAGGGGGAGAGAGGGGAGGGAGGGGGAGGGGAGAGAGAGAGAGAGGGGGAGAGAGAGAGAGAGGGGGAGAGAGAGGGAGGGGGAGAGAGAGAGAGAGAGAGAGAGAGAGAGAGAGGGGGGAGAGGGAGGGAGAGGGAGAGGGGGAGAGGGAGAGGGAGAGAGAGAGGGCAATGCCAGGACAGGAAGGGAAAAGGACTATACAAGTTCTGATGGCAACACGTACATACTGGGCCATGCAAATTACGACCAGGAGTCCATACAGAATCAAAGAAACAGCTATGACTGTACAACCAATAAAAACGGAAGAAAACTGCTGAATGTGTGTCGCAGTCTGGGCCTCTACATCCTCAATGGCCGTACCCAGGGAGACTCTCTAGGAAGCTACACATTTAGCTCCCATGTAGGCAGCAGTGTGGTAGACTATGCCATCACAGATATGAACCCCACACTCAATGGTTTTACAGTCACCCCACAAACACACCTATCAGACCACAACCAACTACTGCTATACATCAAATCTTCCAGCAAACCATCACCGAAACTCCATCGGGCATTTCTCCGCAACCTGCCACCATCATTTAAATGGTCCAAACATTCTACCACAAAATACAGAGAGGTAACTGACAGAACCGACATTTGAAAACTTCCAAAACACCACCTATGAGATAAGCCCACCAGGTGTGAACCAGGCAGCAAAGGACTTCCATAAAATATTACACACCATTGCAGAAACAGCCCAGCTGAGAAAAAACAACTATAAGAAACCATCCAACAAACAATCCAATAAATGGTTCGACAAAGAATGCAAAGCATTAAGGAACACCTTACGGACCGTCTCCAACAACAAACACAGAGACCCTGACAATGTTGACCTAAGGATAGCCCATAGCACCCTACAGAAAAAATACAAACAAACCCTTAAAAAGAAAAAGCAAAACCTCATCTCCAAAAACCTACAACAGCTGGAAGAGGCACTTCAGGAAAATTCTTTCTGGGAAATATGGAAGAATATTGGCTCAGCACCCAGGAAAAACAATCTCCACATGGCGACATCTGGCTCAATTACTTCAAGGACCTCTACAAAAATATCCCAGAGGAGGCTCTAAATGTAGAACAAACTGACATCATCAAAAGACTTAATGATATGAGGAA
>JAJQKJ010001180.1:0-68458 GCA_029574335.1 Rana kukunoris | reverse complement strand
ATATTTTGATCCTTTTTTCCCCTCATAGTTGGACCTACTGGAGCCAACTGCAGTTTGTAGTCGATCTGCTGAACATTTTACTTCAACAGATGTGGAGTCAGCTTTAAAAGAAGTAAACTTCCATCTTTAAAATTGTACCTATAGGTTAGCCGCCTTATAGGCTTACCTATAGGTAGTAGAAATATCTCCTAAAACGTGCATCGTTTAGGAGATATTTACTGTACATGCAGTTATAGATATCACTGGCGCATGCGCTGTGAAGGAACGGGCATCCATGCTTTTCCTTCAGAGCCCTGTGCCGTGACCAGCGGCTCCCACCCGCATGCTCGGGAGTGACGTCATTGTGGCTTCGGCCACTCACAGAGCCGAGTCTGCAAACCTGGAAGAAAGACAGGTTACGATGGAACTGGTCTCCAGCGATGACAAGGCTTGGTTTTGAGGCAAGTTTCACATTATGTGCCAGTATGCGATTGTGATGCATACTAGCACATTATGCCTTTGCCTTGCAGGTAAGAAAAAAAAAAAAGTGGAACTTCACTCTTTAACCACTTCAGCCCTGGAAAAATGTACCCCCTTCCTTACCAGAGCACTTTTTGCAATTCTGCACTGCGTCGCTTTAACTGATAATTGCAGTTTGCGTGACAAGCACCCAAACAAAATTGTCATCCTTTTTCCCCCACGAATAGAGATTTATTTTGGTGGTATTTGATCATATCTGCGGTTTTTATTTTTTGCGCTATAAACAAATAAAGCGACAAATTTGAAAAAAAAATATATATATATATATTTTTTACTTTTTGCTAGGGGTGCAACGGATCACTGCCGATCCGTGATCCGAACGGGTCACCCCCTTCGGATCGGATCGCTATGCGATCCGCGGATCCCTACCACGGGCATAGAATTAGGAAAGGCCGCGGCTTCGGCCTAGCTCCGGAGCCGCGGCCATCTTGGTACACTCGGCGGCATGTGTGCGCGCCTCGAGCGCGGGCTCCTCCTCTGTTGGTGTAAACAGAGGAGAGCCCGCGCTCGAGGCGCACACACATGCCGCTAACGCCCGGCCCCCGGTAAAGTACTATGGGGCTCACTGTGCTGTACGGGGGGGGGGTGACTGGCTGTGCTATATGGGGGGACACTGGCTGTGCTATGGGGGGGGACACTGGCTGGCTGTGCTATGGGGGGGGACACTGGCTGTGCTGTGCTATGGGGGGGACACTGGCTGGGCTGTGCCATGGGGGGGGACACTGGCTGGGCTATGGGGGGGGACACTGGCTGTACTATGGGGGGGGACACTGGCTGTACTATGGGGGACACTGGCTGTACTATGGGGGCACTGGCTGTGCTGTACTATGGGGGACACTGGCTGTGCTGTACTATGGGGGACACTGGCTGTGCTGTACTATGGGGGACACTGGCTGTGCTGTACTATGGGGGACACTGGCTGTGCTGTACTATGGGGGACACTGGCTGTGCTGTACTATGGGGACACACTGGCTGTGCTGTACTATGGGGACACTGGCTGTGCTGTACTATGGGGGACACTGGCTGTGCTGTACTATGGGGGACACTGGCTGTGCTGTACTATGGGGGACACTGGCTGTGCTGTACTATGGGGGACACTGGCTGTGCTGTACTATACTATGGGGACACTGGCTGTGCTGTACTATGGGGGACACTGGCTGTGCTGTACTATGGGGGACACTGGCTGTGCTGTACTATGGGGGACACTGGCTGTGCTGTACTATGGGGGACACTGGCTGTGCTGTACTATGGGGGACACTGGCTGTGCTGTACTATGGGGGACACTGGCTGTGCTGTACTATGGGGGACACTGGCTGTGCTGTACTATGGGGGACACTGGCTGTGCTGTACTATGGGGACACTGGCTGTGCTGTACTATGGGGGACACTGGCTGTGCTGTACTATGGGGGACACTGGCTGTGCTGTACTATGGGGGACACTGGCTGTGCTGTACTATGGGGACACTGGCTGTGCTGTACTATGGGGGACACTGGCTGTGCTGTACTATGGGGGACACTGGCTGTGCTGTACTATGGGGGACACGGGCTGTGCTGTACTATGGGGGTCACTGGATGTACTGTACTACGGGGGGGGTCACTGGCTGTGCTGTACTACAGGGGGGGGGGGGGTCACTGGCTGCCTGTACTACGGGGGGGGGGGGGGGGGGGGGGGGTCACTGCTGCCTGTACTAACGGGGGAGAGAGATGTGGATATTACAGTGAGGGAGATTTTTTTTTCGCTGATCCGAAAATGATCCGATCCGTGACTCCCGATCCGAGGATCGATCCGATCCGTGAGTTTTTTGATCCGTTGCACCCCTACTTTTTGCTATAATAAATATCACAAAAAAAAAAAAAAGATAAGTTTCTCCTCAGTTTAGGCTGATACATAGTCTACATATTTTTGGTAAAAAAAAATAAAAAAATCGCGTGTATATTGATTGGTTGGCGCAAGTTATAGCGTCTACAAAATAGGGGATAGTTTTATTGCATTTATTATTATTTTTTACTAGTAATGTCGGCGATCTGTGATTTTTATTGGGACAGTGACATTGCGGACACATCGGAAACTTGACATATTTTTGGGACCATTCACATTTATACAGCGATTAGTGCTATAAAACTGCACTGATTACTGTATAAATGTTACTGGCAGGGAGTGGGGTTAACACTAGGGGGTGCTGAAGGGGTTAAATGTGTGTGATTCTAACTGTAGGTGGAGGGGACTCACAAGGCCAGGAGACCAATGTGTGTTCCTCTGTACTGGGAACACGCATCCTCACCTGACAGGACCAGTCCACAGTCCTGCCGTGATTGCGGGTGCCCGGCGGACATTGCGCCCCCCCAGGCATGCACACCGGTTCCCGAATGATGCCATGGGCGCGCACCCCCTAGACGGCCGGGAAGACCAGGACCGTCATGCGACGTCCACCCAGGATGGGAGATCCCATCTGTGGATGTCATACGACTATGGGCTGTAAGGAAGAGGTTAAAATAAACATTGCCTATTTAATCCTTATATGTTCCTATCCATTTACTAATGCTGGCAGCATATCGTATTTACTAGTTTTAAACTTATCTTTCACATTTCTTTAGTTACTTCCTTGTTTCCAGGCAAATGACAACATACATCCCAAGAGTCTTGAGGAGGAGAGGATACATTTTCTCAACTGAGCACACCCTCCTGCCTGAGCTAAGGGCAGATGGATTCCATGAAATAAAGGCTCTTTCTCAATCAACTGCAATTACCAATGGTGGCCACGGCAAGTATGCTTTTAATATTAAAAATTAATTAAAATGAGTTGATTTGTGGTGGTCATATGCAGTGTAGTTCCACTTTAAGATATATTCATCCAGGTGACTTGAGGAAGATTTACCAAAACTTTGTCACAAGGATCTACATCAATTATCCAATCAATTTGTACCCAGTCAGGCAGGTGGATTGGAGCTGCTCTGTTCAAAACCATTGTACAGGGCAGCTAATTATACCATGTTTGGTATTTAAAAACAATGGCTGCTGTTGGTAATTTGAGGCAAATCTGTGCAGTGGCAGCATGAGGCAAGAAGTAGCTGCACTTACACACAACAAGAATATATTCTCACTTAAATGTTGTGACTATTTTATAAACCACTTGGTTATACCGTAATTACAATGAGCAATGTATATTCAGGCAACTTCTGTTAAAATGTACCTGCTGTATTGTATTCCAAAATTATCCAAATTAAAACTGAACTTTGGGTAGATACTTATAAATTGAAAATACCTTTAAATACTTGAGTAGGTAACTGAATAAGTCTTTATATATTAGTGTCATGCAATCCTGCACAGCAGACTACGGATGAGATGGGTTCAGTCATTCAATGCTCTTCATCTTTGTACAGTGCTGCAAAGTATACAGAGCTTGAAATGATAAGCACAGGAGATACATGAATGACCTCATGCTGCTCCTTCCAAAGAGGATTACAAGGAAAAATGCATGATGCCTACTGTGAAACACGGTGGTGGCAGTGTCCTTCTGTGAGACTGCATGTGTGCTGCTGGTGTCGGGGAGCTGCATTATATTGATTCACAGATGTACTGCTATATATTGAAAGAGAAGATGCTACCATCACTGCATACCCTGAATCGTTGTGTACTTTCCCAACAGGACAATGATCCAAAACACACATCCAAGGCCACTGTTGCATTTCTGACAAACAGCAGGGTGAAAGGCATTCAAGTATGTATCCTGATCTGAACAAAATCGAACACTCATGGGGAATTCTGAAGAGACAAGTTGAGCATCACTCTAAATCCAGCATTCAGACTCTAAAAGAGGTCGTTCTTGAAGAATGGAAAAAGATAGATGTTCCAATATGTTGCCAACTTGTTCATTCTATGCCTAGAAGTCTTGGTGTTGTCCTTACAAATCATGGGAGTTGTTACAAAATACTAGATGTAGTAGTCTTTGTTGTGGTTGTATTCATTTTTTGCATCAATAGGAGTAAAACTGAAGACTTTGTAATAAAAAGTTACATTTACCTTACTTTCATGTAATGAGCTCAACAAAATGTTCTTAACCACATCGATACTAGGTATTTTTTACCCCCTTCATGCCCAGACCATTTTTCAGCTTTCAGCGCTGTCGCACTTTGAATGACAATAGCGCAGTTATGCAACACTACCCAAATAAATTTATAATCATTTGTCACACAAATAGAGCTTTCTTTTGGTGGCATCTCTGCTGGACAGTAAAAAAAAGTTTTAGTTTCTGTCATAAAATTTAGTAAATAACAAATTTTTCTCCTTCACTGATGTGCACTGATGCGGCTGCACTGATGGGCACTGTAAGGCTGCACTGATAAGGTGGCACTTATGAGGGGTCACTAATATGCCGCACTGATAGGCAGCACTGACTAGCATCACTGATGATCAGTGCCCAGATTACCTGTTCAGGTGTTCCCTGCAAGAAGATGCTGCTGATCGGCACACACTGTCAATGTGAGGCAATAAGACAATTACCGGCACTTCCGTATTTATCTGTGACCGGCTGTAAATTGGACACAGCCGATCAATCACATGGTTAAAGAGTCACCTCATCATTTACAAAGATCGGGGTCAGGCCGTGTCCTACCAACACAGCGGGGGCACGCAAGAGCGGCCGTTCTGGAGCGATGTCCACCCAGAACGAGAGCCGCAATGTCCCTCTGTCATTTGACAGAGGGCAGGCGGCAAGTGGTTAAAATTCAGTTTTCTGAAAATTTGGGAAATTGTTCTGCTGTTCATTGAGATATTTAAATCTCACTTTTCAAAAAGAGGTGAACTCATAATTGCTGAGAAAAGTCCCCCCACACACTTCTATATTTACACTTCACTTTAATGATTCTGCTGCTCCAATGTAATGGGTTGAACAGAGCCACAGTTGCATTAGTCACAGTACACACTCTTAATCTGTCAGCCTTCTGGTTGAGAGAGCAGAACACAGCATGTCATTGTCACAGCTCAGTGACTGAAAACTTGTCTGTCTGTCCTTTCAGACTGTCTGCTTGGCATCCTGTGTGCTGCAGCTTTGCTTGCTATAGGCAGTTTTGCTCCTTCACAAAGTGAAGTAAGCTGCTGTAAACATCATGCCAACTACAGTAGCATGGGTTATGTTTCACTACATATCAAATATTAAAGCCTCTACCAGAAGCATGAATTACTGGCCTAAAGTAGAACTCCAGCAAAAACGTTGTTTGCTTTGGATAGAGTAGGTGGGGGAATGTGGAACCTCTGTTGAGTTGTATTTTTTATTATTGTTGTTGGTGTCCCCAAGAGAGATTTCTTATTACATCCTGTTCCAGTGACTAATTGTCACCAGGAAAGGAATACGTAAACAAACGGGAACACATACACTAAAAACAGACCGACAGACATCGGTTCTGACCCTTTTTCACTCTCAAAAAAAAAAAAAAAAAATTAAGGTCATTGGAGGTAGACACAATTTTTATACTGTACAGATTTTTATCAACTTCATTACACATATATATAATTATTATACACACACATATAAAACATACAACACCATTCCTTATGTAAATTTTTTCCCAAAATACAGGTCTATGTTGTTACATCGCTGCAGTGGCGAGTGGGGGGACATACTTGACGCAATTTGCAAACTAGCTTCTTCAGGAGAATGAGATAAAACCGGTATGGTAGTGCTCCCCCAAAAATAGACATTTCAGGGAGGGCACCTGACCAAGCACACCACCCCACAGTAGGTACTTGGATACCAAATAAGAATGCACTAGGGGGTGTCATGAAAAGGGTAGCAAGCTCCTTACAACAACATTACAACGAAACACGCAAGTGGGTGGCTTTAGAGAGCGAGCCAACAATACAGTATTTGCATTGACCATATTAATCCATTGCCATCTGCTCTGATGCTTACAGATAGGAGGTTTTTAAAGCGATATATATTTTTGTGTTTGGTCTTACTACATGCAAATGGCTTTTCATTTTATGTTTTTTATAATAAAACAATAAGCACTGTAGGGGTTCTCAATGTCTTAACATGTAAACACAAAATTATATATCGTGTGTTTATAAGTAATGCGCAAACCTCTGAGTAAATGTGTAGGCAGCCAACACAACAAAGAGAGTTGTATAAGTGTGTTGAAAAATAAGTGTAGCGCCAGAAAGAAAAAAATTCCACTTGTGAAGTGAGAAAAAAAGTGGAGACAGGAGCTCCAATCCTTAATCTCACTCGTGTTAAGGGTATCTCTCCCTTAAGTGATGGTTAAATCTCAAAGATAAGAAAAAAAATTAATATGTGAGTATGGCCGTGATCTGCCTTATCATGGACATAAAACAACACAGAAAACAAAACTTTTGCAAGTGATGATGAGAAAAAACGTGCTGCACAAATAGTGTAAACAAAAACCCCAAGTATCAACCCCGAGACAAAAAATGTAAATCTGTAATGATAATCACAGTAACACTTCTAAAACAATGTGCACCCTTAAGTAAACCAAAGGGTAATGAATATATTAGATTGGTATGATCAAACACCATCTATGGAAGGAGTTCATGAGCCTAAACAAAGTCTCCACCGGGCTTTAACCCTGGGTCCTGGAGAGAGTCTCAGAACTGCAGAGGCGAGTCCACCCACTTCATGGAACTTAAGAGTGAAAAAAACTTTCCTCCCACGGTAGATGTAAACAGGTTCAAGCACTTCAGAAGTTGATATCCAAAAGTGTGGTAATGTAGGAATAATAGGGTACTCTTACCGGATTCTGTGGACCCGTAACTCACCGTACGGTGGAGGGTCTATAAGGCATGGATCAATCTGTGGCTGTATCCTCTTTGTCCTCTCCGTGATGTCATCAGGGAAATGGCAGGATCCAGAGGGCCTCCGGTGTTTGAAGATGATGATCACGATCAAGAATGTAAAGATATGACTCCATACATCGAGAATGGTGTGATCAATCAATGGATATTCACACCCAAAAAAGGAGAAAAAATTCTCATAGTGTGAAAATGTATAAAAATTTATTAAAACCAAAATAAAAAATATACCCCTGTAGAAGTCTGTCTAAGACGAAACCGGTCGGGTACGCTGGGGTCATTCCCAACCTTTTGCACATTTCTGGTTATACTCCCATCTATTTAAGGTAGTGGAGTTAATTGTGCATTGTTTTCTGTGATGCGGTTTCCCATTGGGACCATTTTATACTTATAATTTTTGGATTGGAGTGTGACATCTTGTGACATTTTTGCTGTATATTTTTTATTTTGGTTTTAATAAATTTTTATACATTTTCACACTATGAGAATTTTTTCTCCTTTTTTGGGTGTGAATATCCATTGATTGATCACACCATTCTCGATGTATGGAGTCATATCTTTACATTCTTGATCGTGATCATCATCTTCAAACACCGGAGGCCCTCTGGATCCTGCCATTTCCCTGATCACATCACGGAGAGGACAAAGAGGATACAGCCACAGATTGATCCATGCCTTATAGACCCTCCACCGTACGGTGAGTTACGGGTCCACAGAATCCGGAGAGAGTACCTTATTCCTACATTACCACACTTTTGGATATCAACTTCTGAAGTGCTTGAACCTGTTTACATCTACCGTGGGAGGAAAGTTTTTTTCACTCTTAAAGCGGATCTCCACCCTAAAGTGAAGATCCGCTGATCTGAACACCCCCCCCCTCCGGTGTCACAATTGACACCTTTCAGGGGGGAGGGGGGTGCAGATAGACACGTATCTGCACCCACTTCCGGCCCAGCATTCACGGGCAAAAGACGGGCATTACATCACATCCCGTCTCCCGCCCGTTGTGTGCTGGGAACACTCGGCTCCCAGCACACAGCTGGAGCCAATTCTCGGGCGCAGCGCGACTCGCGCAAGCGCCGTAGGGAACCGGGCAGTGAAGCCGCAGCGCTTCACTTCCTGGTTCCCTCACCGTGGATGGAGGGGGGAGCAGCAGGGTGACGAGCGATCGCTCATCCTCTGCTGCGGACAGCGCTGGACTCCAGGACAGGTAAGTGTCCTAACATTAAAAGTCAGCAGCTGCAGTATTTGTTGCTGCTGGCTTTTAATATTTTTTTTTAGCTGAACCATCCTCTTTAAGTTCCATGAAGTGGGTGGACTCACCTCTGCAGTTCTGAGACTCTCTCCAGGACCCAGGGTTAAAGCCCGGTGGAGACTTTGTTTAGGCTCATGAACTCCTTCCATAGATGGTGTTTGATCATACCAATCTAATATATTCATTACCCTTTGGTTTACTTGAGGGTGCACATTGTTTTAGAAGTGTTACTGTGATTATCATTACAGATTTACATTTTTTGTCTCAGGGTTGATACTTGGGGTTTTTGTTTACACTATTTGTGCAGCACGTTTTTCTCATCATCACTTGCAAAAGTTTTGTTTTCTGTGTTGTTTTATGTCCATGATAAGGCAGATCACGGCCATACTCACATATTAATTTTTTTCTTATCTTTGAGATTTAACCATCACTTAAGGGAGAGATACCCCTAACACGAGTGAGATTAAGGATTGGAGCTCCTGTCTCCACTTTTTTTCTCACTTCACAAGTGGAATTTTTTTCTTTCTGGCGCTACAAAATTATATATCCATCTGTGTTGCCGAGGACCTCAGAGATCTGGAACCTTGTTGATTAAGGAGGGAAGGAATCCATCTGTTGGAGCACATATATTGACCATTGTTGTGAGGGTCAAAAAAGAGAAGTGATGGTTTGCCTATTAGGGTTTAACGGCGGTGGAGGTACTTTCTAATTGCACATCTTTGCAGCACTTTTACATATCACAAACAAACACTATTGTAATTACATTTATATGGACTTTAATATATTTTTTTTTATTATAGTTTTTGACCATTTGACTATTGAAGGTGCACTGAATACTAGTTGATTGGTTATTGCATACACATGTGATTTTGAGGGTAGCACAGCATTTATCTTTTACACGACATGTATCATTTAAAGAAAATGTTGCCTTTAAAAACACTTTAGTGTATGTAAATCCCAAAGAAAGATCAAAACTCATCTCTTGATATCAAAGGAGACAGGAACAACGAGCACCCAGAGGCGATTTAGTTTGCATGTGCTGCGCTATACAAGTTCTTCACTCACTCAAAGGAGGAGTATGGCCAAAGAGTGCAACGCTCTGACCTTGCTAAGCATGAGGGCACAGCATGGTCAGTTCTCTAGCTAAACTGGGAGTTAATCCAATGATCTGATCAGCCTTGTGCCGACATGCCTAATTCTGACACAATGCAGTCAACAAAAATGTTCGTGTTGTCTAAAGGTGCGCCGCATGGAAATTTTGGTGTGGAAATCGAAAACCGAAAAAGCAGGATGCACCGAAAAGTACAGTTCTTAAATATATATAGACACACGTACGAGTGTGTGTGCCATTATCGGCACCTTTAGCACAAGAAAAGCTCAAAAAAAATAAATGTATCCTTTTAAAATGAAGTTCCACCGAAAAGCGGAAATTCCACTTTAAGGAATTCTGACCCCCTTACATGTCACATGGGTTTGAGCTGCCTAGCCGACGACTACTCTCCCCCTCCCTTCTTCTGGAACACGTTGCAGGTCCCAGAAGATTGCCTGGCCATTCAGGATGCTCAGTGTGCACCCAGCTGTAAAGCCGCAAGCTGTCACAGCCGGCTGCCCACACTTGTAATGTCGGCGCCTTGGACAGGAGGTAGAGAGAACAGAGGCTTTGGGTGGCCACACCGCTGGACAGGTGAGTTTGTGTTTATTAAAAGTCAGCACTTTTTGTAGCTGCTGACCTAACAAAAAAAATAAAAATTTGTGGATCTCCGCTTTAAATTCTATGCATGTCTGCACATTGGTCTATTGGGCTTCCATTGTGGTGTTGAAAATCCAGCTTGGTGCAATTCTGGTCAGTTAGAAACACACACACCACACCCACACACACCACACCCACACACACCACACCCACACACACCACACCCACACCCACCACACCCCAGTTCAAATTTATTGAAAATGCAGCAAGATCATTAACGCACCCGTTACGTTTTTGAGTCACATGACCTATGAAAAACACACCATAAGCACAGTAAATGATGCCAAGATCGCAGCAAAATCACAGTGCACGATCGGTACCTTTTCTCTTATCGGCATTCTCCCAATAGTACCATTTTATGTGCATCTCTTGTGTTTTCACAAAATGTGATTTGCTGGGGCACGGGGAACCATTGGCTCCCAGTGCTGTCAAAGACAGTGTGAATGAGTCCTTAACCGTCACGCCTTATTAATTTCATCAGCACTTATATTTGTGTGAAAATACTTTGAAGGATGAAGGGCATGAAGGGCAAAATCACAACCAAAATACCTGATGAGCACCCTGATAATTCATTGAGAATTGCTACTACATCAATCCAACCAAATAATGATGTGTTAGTTTATAAAAAAACAGTGTCACACAGAGCACTGTTTTTTATGTTGCCTTCTTTTACTTTTATAATAAATAATAAAAATTCTCAGGTTAGGTACATTATCAATATCAGTGATTGTTTACTTGTGACCTTCCCATCAGCTATCCTTATGGCCCATACACACGATCCGAATATCGGACGAAAATGATCGTACGATGATGGATCGTACGATTTTCGGATCGTGTGTACACTACTTTCGACAGCCGATCACGACCGTTCATCCGATTAAATTCGATCGGACAAGCGCGAAAATTTTTCTCGTCCGATTTTCGTTTAGTCAGTACAGCCGTCGTCCGACAATACAATACAAATACATTACAACACGTGACATCACTTCCGATCGTTTTATTCTATCGTACAATAATTTTCGTGAGTTTAAAACCTATTTTATTTTACTTGCGATTATTAAGCGAAAAAAGTCGTACGATCCGTCGGCCGATATTCGGATCGTGTGTATGGGCCATTATGGCCCATACACACGATCCGAAAATCTGAAGACAGATTGTCAGACTTTATCCGCTTAATAGTCGAAATTGGATAGGTTACCAAAGTCACGAAAATTCTCAGACGACAGAAAAAAAAGTGATGTCATGTGTTGTAATGTATTTGTATTGTATTTTCGGATGAAAACTGTACCAACTAAATCGAATGAGGAAAATTTTCGTGCTTGTCAGATCAAAAAAAAAAAAATCTGATGAATTGTCGCGTGATCGGTTATCGAAAGCTCTGTACCAACGATATGATTATTGTACGAATCTTCCTCGGACAGCAGTTTTTCTACGATATTCGTATCATGTGTACGGGCCATTTTTTAAAGGGGTTGCAAAGCTTTGTGTTTTTTTCACCTTAATGCATTAAGGTGAAAAAACACCTGGCAATGACGGCCCCCAGTACACCCCCCCCCCCGGTTACTTACCTGAGCCCATTCACCTGCTGTGCACGTCCCCCGGCGCCCTCTACTCCACGGAGTCTGATCGTTGATTGGATAGATTGATGGCAGCGCAGCCATTGGCTCGCAGTGCTGTCAATCACATCCAATGACACGGCCGCCGAGGGCGGGATCGGGTCATACGCTCTGTATGGACGCATGGTGTATGACAGGGAGCGCGCCTGCAAGCTAACCCCCTTGGGAAAATGCTTCCCAGAGGGGGTTAGCTATTGCGGGGAGGAGCAGAGACCACCTAGGAACCCCAGAACAGGAGGATCTGTGCAAAAAAAAAAATTGCACAGGGGAGAAAAGTATACGTTTGTTATTTAAAAAAAACTAACCCATACAACCCCTTTAAGTGAATTTTTACGTGCAGCCCAAGACAATTCCTCTTCTTCCAATGTGGCCCAGGAAAGTCATACGGTTGGACACCCCTGCATTAAACAAGCATCTTCTGTTCTATAGTGATAAATTTAACTTAGTACTGTATGCAAGATTAGCTAAAAATATAACAGGACATAGACCAAGAGATAACGAAATGGGGATTCTGGCAGGACAAAAACTCAGCATGTATTGATAATTCCCCTCAACACGTAGACAGAGACGCCATAGGCAAGGAGAGGAAGTGGGGCTAGAAGAGAACTTCTAGATGCAAATCCTAAAAAAAGAGGAACTGCCTTTGACCGTAGTGAGGTTGTTTGCATATAACGAAAATGAACTACTAAAAATAATGACAAACACGTGAAGCAGCGGGGGAAGGGTGGGTCAATGATCTTTATCATGCCAAATATAATCTGCAAACACTAACTTCACTCAGATGAAGACAGCAGCTAAATACATATTTTCAGTTGATGTAAATTGTCTGAATATACAACATCTGGAAGACCCCTGATTCACAAGTATTTCCCGATAATATGCCTTCAAAATTGTACAACCTCAGCAAGCCGGCACTGATCACCTTTACACAGAAACCACAACCGATCATCCTACATCCGTCATACTGAACAAGCCTTGTAGTCTTTCCTATATGTGGAGCTGGGGAAAGCCAAGTGACAGCACACAACCATGCCTAGGAGCAGACATGTCATATACATACAAACACAATTTACAAATATGTACCAACACAGTCACAACAAATAAATGGAGCCGACATTCACTAGCAACAATAACCCAAAAGCATTAATAATGGACATGTGCGCTGTCTGATGTCACTGCGAGCAAGACATGAGGTGAGAATCCCAACATCTTCACTAACATCTCTATGCCTCCAGGATCCACCACAATTGTCTCACTTACTGGTGAATGCTGCACATGCCCAACAGAAGGTTTCATCTATTTTCTACTTCTTTTGCTGGAAAATGTCTTGGAACCCTAAACAAGATATGCACACACTTTTTTATATACACACACACATACACATATACAGACACTGACAGATTCTGTCCCCCCTGAAAGGTGCCAAATGTGAGGGGGGGGGGGGGGTTCACTTTAATATCGATCTTCATGCATATACAAGATTGAAGGAACTCTGTCCTTCATCAAGTTGCATGTGTAGTGTTCCACATAGTGACCAACGTTTATTGGCCAATACATTCAAGCCACCCAAGAGAGCACACAGGTGTGTCCCTTCACCAATCTCCCCATTAACCATTTTATACATTATACCTCTCACATATTATCAGTTGCACAATATAAAAACATACTTCCCAATATGAAAAGTAACAAAAGAAAATATAAATGGAATAAAAATATATGCAAATAAAGTGCAAAAAAATAAAAAAAGCTCAAACCTCAGACTTATTGATACCGAACTGAGAAAAACGTATAAATGAATTAACACCATTATTACCAGCATAGCTGCGCTGTCCCATTGATTTCAATGGTAAGGAGCAGTAAAGGAACGGTATACACACCGCTCCAAAGATGCTGCTTGCAGGAGATTTTTTTTTCCTCCCGCCAGTGCATCGCCTCAGTGTGAAAGCCCTCGGGCTTTCACAATGAGAATGCTGGGGCAGAATTATTTCAGGCATTACTTATGCGATATTATTAGCGCTAAATCACCTGAAATACGCCTCAGTATGAATAGGGACCCAAGTCTTTGGGGTTTGAGCTGTATAATTTTTTTATTCATTTTTTTTGCACTTTTGTAAGAAACTGTGCAGTTTATATGCATGAAGATTGAAGTATTTTGAACAGATTGCATCTCTGATTTTTTGTTACATATCTGGTGGAAGTACCACATCGGATGTGAATCTCTAAAGGAAGTGAAAGACACAGCAGAGGTATCCCAACCAGTAGATATTAGAGAGAGATATCCATCTCATATCTATCTAGCCATCACACACACAGTGGATATAAAAAAAGTCTACACACCGGTTAAAACGTCAGGTTTCTATGATTTAAAAAAAATGGTCTGAAGAAACTAAGGTTTAACTTTTTGTCCATTATTCCAAAATATATGTTTGCACATTACCAAAAGAACACCATACCCACAGTGAAGCATGGTGGTGTCAGTTTAATAGTTTAGGACCGTTTTACTTCAGCTGGAACAAGGTCCTAAGTCGTGGTAGAGGGAATTAGGAATAGTTCCAAATGTCAGTCAATATTGGCACAAAACCTTCAGGCTTCTGCTAGAAAGCTGAACATGAGGAGGAACTTCATCTTTCAGCATGACAACAACGCAAAGCAGACATCCAAATCAACAAAGGAATGGCTTCACCAGAAGATGATTAAAGTTTTGGGATGGCCCAGCCAGAGCTCAGACCTGAATCCCATTGAAAATCTGTGGGGTGATATGAAGAGGGCTGTGCACAGGAGATGTCCTCACAATCTGACAGATTGGGAGTGTTTTTGCAAAGAAGAGTGGGAAAATATTGCCAAGTCAAGATGTGCCATGCTGAGCGACTCATACCCAAAAAGACTGAGTGCTGTAATAAAATCTAAAAGGTGTGCGCACACTTATGCAACCACATTTTTTCTTCTTCCCTTCACCTAAAATATTTCAGTTTGTTGTTCAACTGAGTTGTACAGTTTATAGGTCATGGATTTACACAGACACCCCTCCAGCTCTGCAGCTTTCATTGGCGCGCGTGAGAGGACAGCGCTGCATGATTTCATAATCCTAGGCTTTTTACCAGACAAAACACAGGAAGTGGGCTGTATAAAGTATTTACTGGCGGAACAAAATAATTTTTTTACAATCCAACATTAAAACAAGGGCAGATTTAATAGATGGAAAGGGAGAAAACAAATTACTGAAGGACCACAACAAGCTGATGTGCACCAACCTAGGTTTAGAGCCAACATAACCAGAAACAGACCCCAACATGGACCAACAAAAGCGTGCATTTATTAACAAGACTAGTGCTGGCCTCATGGATCAGTTCAAGGCCTCTTTCACACGGACGGATAGAATGGTGCTTTTTGCTGTGGATTTTCTCTTTTTCTACTGCAGCTGAAAGCACACAATGCTTTCCTATGGCCCCATTCACACACTGCGATTAGCTGCAGTTTCATTACATGCGGTTTGGTGCAGATAGAAAAAAATAGGTTTGACTGCGTCCAGGAACGATTTTGCGCAGCTATCTGCACATAACTGCAGGTAAACGCAGTGCACTGTGTCAGCTGCGGATAGCAGCGTATATAAAAGAAAAAACAACAGGAAGCACATCAAAATAAAAACGGTTGCTATGGGGGATGACAATAATGGCCAACCGCAGCTAAATGTAGCTGCATGTAAACGCAGCTAATCTCAGTGTACAAATGCAGCCGATCGCTGTGCCTGGAGTCTTGAATTTCAAAAGAAAGAAACATGCTTTTAACTGTGGCAGAACAGCCGTCCGTGTGAAAGGCGCCTAATGGTGAGAACTAGGGTTGTCCCGATACCGATACCAGTATCGGTATAGGGACAGATACTGAGTATTTGCGGGAGTACTTGTACTCCCGCAAATACCCCCGATACCCAAATAGAATACTTGACCTGCCCCGTCCATCCCCCCCCCGCAACTGCCGCAATGAAAGCCGCCGCCGCATGGTTAAAGCGTGCATGAACATCACAGCTTTCAATTGAATAGCTGTAGTGTTCCCGCCGCGTATAGACAGACACTCCCCCTTGCTCGGGATTGGATGGGTGATCGTGATCTGTCCAATCCCGAGCAAGGGGGAGCGTCTGTCTATACGCGGCGGGAAAACAGCTATTCAAATGAAAGCTGTGAAGTTGCCCGGGCGGCGGCTGCTAGGTATGGGGGACATGGATGGGGGGACATGGCTGCATTAGTGTGGGGGGACATGGCTGCATATATGTGGGGGGGACATGGCTGCATATATGTGGGGGGGACATGGCTGCATATATGTGGGGGGGACATGGCTGCATATATGTGGGGGGGACATGGCTGCATATATGTGGGGGGGACATGGCTGCATATATGTGGGGGGGATATGGCTGGATATATGTGGGGGACATGGCTGCATTTGGGGACACATTTTAAAAAAGTATCGGTATTCGGTATCGGCGAATACTTGAAAAAAAGTATTGGTACTTGTACTCGGTCCTAAAAAAGTGGTATCGGGACAACCCTAGTGAGAACACGTGCACAAATTTTATCTGATCAAAACTACTTAAAGAGGAGCTCCAGGCTCCTGCAGAACAAATTAAAAGTCAGCAAAACAGTAGCTACTGACTTTTATATTAGGACACTTGCCTGTCCAGGAAGACAGCAGTGTCTTCACCAGGCTATTACTAATGAAAACGGGCAGTAAAGCCACGTAGCGTCACTGCCAGTGCCCTACTATGCATGCCTCAAGTGTGCCCTCTAGTTGGGCCGGCTGCAGGGGAAGGAGAGTGGCCGAACTTCCGACTGAGATTTCAGTGCCAAGCCAGGTACACATCAAAAACATGTACCCACCCCCTCAAAAGGGTGCCAAATTTGGCAGTGGAGGGGGTGGGGGGAGGCAGATGAGTGAAGATTCCCCTTTTGAGTGGAGCTCTGCTTTAATCCGTTAACAATGGAAGAGCCATAACATTTTGTTTGGATTTGATCAAACTGGGCGAAAAATTTTAATCGAATATTTTGTAACAATCTGCAGCACCAAGATACTTTATTTATGAATATGATAGTATTTTGATCAGATTATGAGATTACAATGTGATCGATAATTTAGTCATTTTACCAAAATCCACTTCTGTACGTGTGGCATATTGATCGAATAAGTTGTAGACTTTTAATCACTTCTTTCTATTGTAAAAGATCAACTGGAAATTATGTTGATCATTTACTAAAGAGAGGCAATTACTTTTCAGTGGAAATTTGTGAATCTTTTTTTAGATGGTGACACACACACACACACACACACACACACACACACGTTTACTAGATTATTTGAATTAATCCAAACAAAAAAAACTATGGCGGTAATGAAGACCACTTTTACGCAAATGTCAACATTTTTAATTATCTAAAAGAACTGGATAGAATGGTTTGATTACACCACACACAGAGCAAACATATTAGCCCTGGTTCACACTGGGCTGCGGGAGTGAAGCCGTGCGAGTTCAGCTGAACTTCGCACGATTTCACTCCCGCCCGGCAGTCTCGATTGCGGCCGCGATTTAAGAGACATCTGTGCAGGTTTCTGCACAGATGTCAATGTAAATCGCGGCCCGAAATCGCAAAAAGTAGTACAGGAACTACTTTTTGAAATCGGTGCAGCGCCGCAGATGCAGCGTCGCACCCATTAGGACAGTGTCATTGCCGACAATTGCCGGCAAATGCCGCCGATTTGAGATGCGATTTCACATGTGAAATCCCATCTTAAATCGAAGCAAATCGTACCCAGTGTGAACCTGGGCTAAGGCCCATTTCACACATGCTTTCTGATCAGGACTACCTGTCAGTTTTTCAGGCGGACCTAATCGGACCCTCCATTCACCTCTATGGGGCAACGGATGTCATCGGTGACATGTCCACCGACATCCATCGCTATCCAATCCGGTCTGAAATCCAGACGAATAGAAACCCTATTTTCCATCCATCTGGAAAATCATATTAGATGAAAAACAGGCCATTATCAGATCTCCCAATAGAGGAGAGGGGGACTCGATTCTCCACTAAGTATAACAGAGTCCGGCGGGCGGAAAGCCCATGTGAAAGGACCCTTAGAAAACACAAACATATGCTTCTCTAGATTGGAATAAATGTGGGCACATTAAAGGAAGGTGTTTTTTGTCCATTGACAATTCAGTAAAACACACACACACACAGAACAGGCCCAGCTTTTCAATGTCACCAACAATGGCCAGAGAAACTGCAAAACCGGGTCCATCGGGGGAACTCTTTATGTTCTAGTCCTCATGCTGTTCCATTAGTAGAATATCTATTTTTTTTCTGTACATATGGTGTGCCAGACTGAATAAGCAGAAGCCTTTATTTTATCTGTCATTCTAAAATATTTTGATGTCCTAAAAAATATTTAATAAATAATGTATGCGCCATGCACACAGATCATAACTAACTTGATATAGATATTAATGTTTCTTCTTGTTTACATCACATATGCTGAATAGAGTTGGGAAACATTCAGTCTATTTGAAAACGTAATGTGAAAAACAAGCACTATGCCTGTAACTAGGTATCTTGAACATGTTGCATAATACATGTTTAAAAAGGTGATCCTATCCTTTAAATGGGTTGTAAAGGTAAATGTGTTCTCATCTCAAGGCATTCTATGCATTAAGGTGAAAAAAAAAAATCTGACAATACCGCCCCAGCCCCCGTGTTATACTTACCTGACCCCTTGAAAGTCCCGCGCTCGCCCCCCGACATCCTCTTCGCCGCTCAGCCTGGCCATTGATTGGTTACAGTGGATGGATTGAAAGCAACACAGCCATTGGCTCGCACTGCTGTCACTCACAGCCAATGACGCGGCGCGCCAGGGTCAAGTGATACAGTGAGCAGCTATGTCGGGGGGAGCCGAAACAGCCGCCGAGCGACCCCAGAAGACCAGGATTAGGGACACACTGTGCAAAACGAACTGCACAGTGGAGACACATATATATATTAGGGGTGCAACGGATCATCACCGATCCGTGATCCGAACGGGGTGACCCCGTTTGGATCGGCACACCCCGCGATCCGCGGAGCACTCCGGAGCCTAGGAAAGTCCCCGGCTTCGGCCTAGCTCCGGAGCGGCGGCCATCTTGCTCCACCCAATGTGCTTGCCAGTGCCCAGAGCACAGCGTGACACGCCTCCCCGCCTCAGCACGTTGACTTCTGTAGTCCGCACGCTGAGGAGGGGAGCAGTGTCATGCTGTGCTCAGGGCTCTGGCAAGCACACTGGATGGATGGAGCAAGATGGGACTCAACTACATTCTTATTCTAAAAAGGCAAGTAAGTTGACAACACAGTGTCATGATCATTTAGTTAAATACAAGCACATAATTCAAAGCACATCCCTGGCTTCCTTCCACAGGCTTGCACATGATCAACAAATGGTATGATTTTGGATGATAATAGTGCACCTTTCCTCCAATCTTTTGTAGGCAAACTTTTTTTTTTTAAATATCCTTTTATTTAATTTGCCACCGTTTTTGGCAATAAGTGCAGGGAATGTTTGATACCATTTATGGAGATCAAAGCTTATACGGTGTGGTCATTTTAAGGAGATTACTTTTCTTTATTGCTGATCCGAAAAACGATCCAATCCGTGACTCCTGATCCGAGGATTGATCCGATCTGTGAGTTTTTTGATCCGTTGCACCCCTAATATATATATAATAGTGATCATTTAAGCTTTGAAAATGAAAGATAATATAAAAACTAAATGGTTGCCATGCACAGCTATTCCAGATTGTGGCTTCTCCAGCTTTTATAAATTGAACCAAATAGTGTCAGTTCACATTACAACATTGCTTTGCAATGATTTTTTATTTAAATTGATTTGTTTTACCAAAAACTTATTTTAATAAATGCTTTTAAAATAAAAATCTATTTTGGAGATAGTTTTCTATTCAAAGTACAATCAACTTTATACAGTTAGTTTATACGGCATGAAATTGGGCTTCGTTATGTAGCATTAGGCTGTATATTCTGCAATATTTACATTTGTCAAAGTCATTCAATGAATCCAAACTCTGCAAGCTAAGATAACATGCACTGCATTGATACATTCCCACAAGTTCACAGTAACCAGGAGATAAAACAAAGTTCAGAAATATTCCTTTATCCCATTTTTTTCAAATCTATGTACATTACAAACTGTACGATTGACATAGTACATCCCAGGTTAAGGAGGCCTTTATCCAAACTATTAAAAATCACAACGCGCAACAAACTAAATGGGTGCTCAAAAGTCCAATTTGTTAAACTGAAACATTGTAAAAGTCGTTTTTGTTTACATTATCCATCTGCTATCTTTAATGACAGATACGGCAAGCGGCAAGCGTTTGAGAGACGTTAAAAACACCCCTTAAACACCTATTTTTAGGTATTAGCAGGAGCGCTCCAAAAGTCCAGCTAGCCGCATCTTTGCCGCGGTATAGGAGTGGTGTGTTCACCGCTCCTATACCGCGCCTTCCTGACTTTAGTGTCGCTTTAAAGCATTTGTAGCCTTTTTTTTTTGTTTATGTAATACCTTTATCACTTATTATATCCATCGTTCTTTATTATGCAATATACATGTATTGTATCCATTTACTTTAATAATCCAATAAAATATTTGAAACAAAAAAAAAAGCATGACAGGACCGCTTAAATGTGAGATCTGGGCTCAAAAGACCTCAGATCTCATTAACACTTAGACCTCTTTCACATTGAGGAGTGGAGCCGCGGTGACGGTATAGCCGCGCTATTTGTAGCGCCGCTATACCGCCGTATTTACCACAATATTCGGGCGCACGCGGGCGGTATTAACCCTTTTTCGGTTAAAACCTCACCGCTAGCGCCCGAATATCGTGGTAAATATGACGGTATAGCGGCGCTACAAATAGCACGGCTATACCGTCACCGCGGCTCCACGCCTCAATGTGAAAGAGGTCTTAGTGTTAATGAGATCCGAGGTCTTTTTGAGCCCAGATCTCATATTTAGGGCCCTTTCACACGGTGCGGACCGTTTTTCGGTCCGCTCCGTGTGTGTCCGTCGGCTCAGCGGGGGGTCCCGCTCAGCTGTCGGAGGACAGGGCGGTCCCCGCACACTGTGCAGGGACCGCCCTGTCTCTCCTCCGCTATCCCCTATGGGGAATCGGATGGAAACGGACCGTCTGTCCGTTTGCATCCGATCCGATCCACCGGACGGAAGAAAAATAGGGTTTTCTTCCGTCTGCAAAACGGATCCAGACGGACGCGGATCGTAGGCGGATCCGCTCCCATGGGGCCCCATTCTAAGTCCGTTTACGGACTTAGAAAAAGCGGACCGTTCGTCCGCACGTGTGAAAGGGCCCTTAAGCGGTCCTGTCATGCTTTTTTTTTTTTTGTTTCAAATATTTGATTTTTATTGTATTGGATATTAAATATTGGATTTTTAAATTAAAGTAAATGGATACAATACATGTATATTGCATAATAAAGAACGATGGATATAATAAGAGATAAAAAGGTATTACATAAACAAAAAAAAGGCTACAAATGCTTTAAAGCGACACTAAAGTCAGGATTTTTTTTTTTTTTAAAACAACAAACATGTTATACTTACCTCCACTCTGCAGTTCGTTTTGCACAGAGTGGCCCGGAAAGCTGTCTTCTGGGGTCCCTCGGCGGCTGTCTAGGCTCCTCCTCGCAAAAGCTTTCCATCTTCATGCGAGGGTGCTCGCACAGTGGAAAGCTTTTGCGAGCGCGCTCCCGTGATACAGCGCCGACTGTATCACTTGGCTCCGCCCCCCGGCGCGCCGCGTCATCCGCTGTGATTGACAGCAGCGCCAATCAATGGCCAGGCTGGGAACCGAAGAGGATGACGTGGATGCACCTGGGAAATTCGAACGGTCAGGTAAGTAAAACGGGGACTCGGGGGGGTGCGGTGCTGTGAGATTTTTTTTACCTTAATGCATAGGATGCATTAAGGTAAAAAAAATGTTTACCTTTACGGGAAAAAGTAAAGAAAGTGGAAGGGAGGGAGGTGTGAGGGAAGTAAATGAAAATAGATAATAAGAGGTATAGAGATAAATCAACAATTCATGACAGAATATATTATACAATAAATAATTGGAAAATATCATGAGGATGCATTAGATAATTGAAGAAATTTCCTAGAATGTTTAAAATTCAACCAACAACCCCATTTATTGTAAAAGGTAGTGGGAGAGTCTTGATTAACATTGTAGATTTTCCATGTCAGCAATATGACCAATCTTTTTTAACCATTCAGATATGGAAGGAGGGTTTTGTTTTTTCCAGTGAATGGGAATGCAAATTTTTGCAGCATTAATGAGATGTGGTAAGATGGATGGATTATAAGCAGATATCGATAGTGAACTATGGTGTAATAAGTATTGCGCTGCTGTAAACTCAGGGGTAAGAGTCGTAATTTGTATAATTATGTAACATTGTCGTGTACGTCTTTCCAGAAAGGTCGAATGAGATTACATTCCCACCAAATGTGTAAAAGTGTGCCACGTTCAGCATCACAGCGCCAACATAAGGGTGTGGAATTGGGGATGTATTTGTGAGTAATAACCGGAGTTCTGTTCCATCTAGAATATATTTTATAACCGTTTTCTTGTATTTGGACATTTAAGGAGCTCTTGTGTATGTGATGGAATATGCGTGACCACTCCTCTTCAGATAGGGATATATCTAGATCAGTTTCCCATTTTCGAGTAGTGTTATCATCTTTAATGTCGGTCATTGAAAAAAAGGATGGCATAGATGGAAGAGATAAGGTGTCTTTGAGGTGAAGATTTAATACATCATTTTTCAAAAGGTGTTTTGCTCCTAAACCAATACAAGTACGACGGAGATATAGAAAAAGAAGAAATGCAATAATTAGGGTGCTTGGCTATATATGTATCAAATGGGAGGATATGTCCTTTCTCCTTTTTTTTCTTTTTAAACGTGCTCGTCCTGCCGAGGCTCGCATGCAGAAGCATACGGGAGTACCACCTGCATATGAAAACTGTGTTCAAACCACACCACGATTGTTGGAGCAAGAGCAATAATTCTAGCCCTAGACCTCCTCTAACTTAAAACATGCAACCTGTAGAACTTTTTAAAATGTTGCATATGGTGATTAAGGGTAAAAATTTGTTGCCCATCCACGAGCAGACGCAACGGTAAAGCGTGATGTTGGGTATCAATTTACTTGGCGTAAAATCTTTCACAATCTTAAAAAAAATGTTTTTCCAAAATAAGTGCGCTTGCAAGGCCGCTGCACAAATACAGTGTGACAAAAAAAGTATTGCAATGATCGCTGTTTTATTCTCTAGCGCAGGGATATGCAATTAGCGGACCTCCAGCTGTTTCAGAACTACAATTCCCATGAGGCATAGCAAGACTCCGACAGTCACAAGCATGACTCCCAGAGGCAAAAGCATGATGGGACTTGTAGTTTTGCGACAGCTGGAAGTCTGCCAATTGCATATCCCTGCTCTAGGGTGTTCTGTATATAGATAAAGATATAAAAAATTAAATATTTTTGGGGGGTTCCAAGTAATTTTCTAGCAAAAAAAAAAAAATGTAAACAAGTTTGAAAAAAAATAGGCCCAGTCCTTAAGTGGTTAAAACAAAGGCGGAAGATTTGATAGAAAGTTACACATGCCTAATATTCCGCTTTAAGATTAGTCTATTTCCTGTAATAGAATAGGCATTTGGGGAGCGGTTTTAACGCACCCCGATTGCTCATCAAATGCTTCAAAACTGCCCATAGGGTGTTTGGGAAGGATTTTTAACTTGTGATTAAAGTGGTTGTAAACCCTTACAAACCACTTTTTACTACAGGCAAGTCTATAATAAGGCCTACCTGTAGCTACAGGTTTAGGAGATATCCCCTGTACATCATTGGCACATGCGCACTGAAGCAACTGGAGCCGTTGCTTCAGCCGACGTGCCACTACCAGGATCTACTGAACGCATGCATGGGAGTGACGTCATCGCGGCTCCTACCAATTACAGCACCAGAGCCTGCGATACCCGGAAAATAACTCTGCTGAAGGGGGCTTCGACCTAAGGTGAGTATTTCACAATGAGCTAGTATAACATTGTTATGTCTTTGTCTTGCAGGTTTTTTTGTGGGTTTACACCCACTTTAAAACTCTTGTAAAATGCCAGCCTAACGCCCATACTAACAATAATGGTACATTTGTTAAGCATTGAAAATTTAGTCAAGTGTGAACAAGCTCTAAGAATGTTATTTGTACATGCAAAGAAAAACAGCTACCCGCACACTGGACATTAAAACAACATTATAAAAACGCCAGTAGCTTTTCAGAGAGTTCAAAGTTATCCAATTTTTGTAATAGCATTTTTCCTGCATAACGTTTTTTGATCCATTGAAGAAAAAAAAACGCTTAAGGCTGGGTTCACACTTGTGCGGTGCAAATTCCAGCTCTCTTATCTCTGCAAAGAGATAAGAAAACCGTTCAGCAGATCATCTCCATTTTAGCTGCGAATTTGAAGACCTGGGAGAGGGGAGGGGGAGTGTAGTGAGGAGAAGAAAAAATTCTGATGAGAACTAAACACATCTGCGAATCAGATGCGTGCCTATAGAAGACAATGGGCCTGAATTTGCACCTGAGCCGCACCGCAATGCCTAGAAAACGCACACCTTTTTGGGCAGAATTTCCAAGACATTAGATATACTATACCAGCCCTCAAAATTTCCACTCCCCTACTAGCATTTGGCGAGTGGATTTAAGCTGGGGGCGAGTGATGACAGGGCTACATGACCAATCTCCCTCCAATCTGTGCCTACACTTAGAGTCCCGATGAGATTGGCGGCCGAAGTGCATGCTCGGGAAAAGTAGTCTGGTGAGCCGCACACAGGCAGAGCAGTACACAGGTGCTCTCCTTACAATTCTCATTAATCCAGTATGACCTCTTTGAGCCTGCCCCCCTCCTTTAACCAATGTAGCTGGAGAGCAGAAAGTAATGAGTGAGGTGGAGGATTGCGAAAATTACCACTCCGATGCAGCACTCACTGAAAGTTGCCCCGACATGAGAGTAGCAGCCTTCCAGTTTTCTTCTCCTTGTGTGCTATGTAAGTGTCCAACAGTTCAGCCTGAGCACTGTGAACAGACTGGTCTCAATGGCTGTGCAGTTGTGTTGATCTCAGCGCTGGATTTTACTCCCTCAGCTCCTCACTGCCAGCCTGAATAAAAGGAGGAAGTGGGGACATGCAAGGGGAGGGAGAGAGAGAGAGAGAGAGAGAGAGAGAGAGAGAGAGAGAGAGAGAGAGAGAGAGAGAGAGAGAGGGAGAGAGAAGAGGGAGAGAGAGAGAGAGAGAGAGAGGGGGAGGAGAGAGAGAGAGGGGGAGAGGGGGGAGAGAGAGAGGGGGGGAGGGGGAGAGAGAGAGAGGGGAGAGGGGGAGAGGGGGAGAGAGGGAGAGAGGGAGAGAGGGAGAGAGGGAGAGAGGGAGAGAGGGAGAGAGGGGGAGAGGGGGAGAGGGGGGAGAGGGGGAGAGGGGGAGAGGGGGAGGGGGAGAGAGAGAGAGAGAGAGAGAGAGAGAGAGACCCAGTTCTAGTGCCCTGTCCCATTTTGTTAAAGTTCTTGTTGGTAATATTTAATTTTGTAACTTGATTCTGCATAAAACATTTAACAGTGTCATTCCATGAGATAATCTACGAGGGCGTGTTTACGGGTGCAATTAGGCGCAGGGCAGTGTATAAATTAGGTGAGGCAACTGGTGGCGAGTAACTCTTGAGGCCTGGCTAGTAGCTCAGGACTTGAAATTTTGAGCCCTGTACTATACTATGGAACACAGTGAAGACTGACATTAGCAAGAACTGGACGTCCCTCTAAAATTGATGAAGAAAAATAGTCAGGAAGGTTGCAAAGAGGCCTACAACAGCATTAATGGAGCTGCAGGAATATCTGGCAAGTGCTGGCTTGTGTGGTACATGTGACAATATCCTGTATTCTTAATTTGTCTGGGCTATGGGGTAGAGTGGCCTTCTTATAAAGAAAAGCATCCAAGCCCGGCTAAATTTTGTAAAACTACATCTGAAGTCTCCCAAAAGCATGTGGGAAAATGTGTTCTGGTCGAATGAAACCTTTCTGGCCATCATGCCAAAAGATGTTTGGACACAAACACTGCACATCCCCAAAAGAACACCATACCCACAGTGAAGCATGGTGGTGGCAGCATCATGCTTTGGGGCTGTTTTTCTTTAGCTGGAACAGGGGACTTGGTGAAGGTAGAATGAATTATGAACAGTTCCAAATACCAGTCAATATTGGCAGAAAACCTTCAGGCTTCTGCAAAAAAAGCTGAACATGAAGAGGAACTTCATCTTTCAGCATGACAACTACCCAAAGCATACATCGAAATCAACAAAGGAATGGCTACACCAGAAGACGATTAAAGTTTTGGAATGGCTTCCCACAATAATCTGGGAATACTGAACAGATGACCAATAAAAAAAAAAAGGGAATGTCCATTTTATTATATAACCTCCTTTCATCCATCTTTACAAATAGGAAAAATCCTGACGTGTTGAAATGGGATTAAGACCTCTCACAAACATTCTCTTGGGAACAATGGAAAAAAAAACAATAACAATAACAATAACATCTGCTTGCATTGAACATTGGGACAATTCTCTCAAAAAAAAAAAAAAAAAGAAAAAAAAGGGGGTTGTAAAGGTAATTTTTTTCCCCTAAATAGCTTCCTTTACCTTAAAGCAGTCCTCCTTCACTTACCTCATCCTTCCATTTTGCATTTAAATGTCCTTATTCCTTCTGAGAAAAACTTCACTTCTTGTTCTTCTGTCTGTAACGCAACACCGTAATGCAAGGCTTTCTACCTGGCAAGGAGAAAGCCTCTTGGGGGGGGGGGGGGGGGCAAACAGGAGGGTCAGGACACGCTCTACTTTGCAGATAGAGAAAGGAGCTGTGTGAGTTGGCGTCCTGGCACTCCTGCTCGCCTCCTCCCCCCTCAAGAGGCTTTCTCCACACCAGGGAGGAAGCCTTGCATTACTGTGTGTAGTTACAGACAGAAGAACAGGAAGTGAGGATTTCTCAGAAGAAATTATGACATTTAAAAGCAAAATCGAAAGATGAGGTAAGTGAAGGTGGACTGCACCAAGGTAAAGGAAACTATTTAGGGAAAGAAAAATGTACCTTTACAACCCCTTTAATAGGTTGGCAAAAATATACCCCTCATATCGCCATTATGTTGTTGGTGCAATGAGTTGTCAGGTAACCTATACCGTACACTATGGGCCTGCAAAAATGTAACAAGTTTCTGGAACGCCACCTCCTCTTTTATAGCAGACCTCACAGGCATGTTAATAGATTTGACACCAGAAATGGCCTTACTAGGAATAAATCTGGATAGATACCCACTCTAGGTTTTAGGCCGCGTACACACGAGGAGATTTATCCTATAAAAACGGTCTGACAGAGCGTTTTCATCGGACATGTCTGCTGGGCTATTTTGGTTTGATCAGTGTACACACAATCAAACCAAAACCCCCGCGGACAGACAGCGCGGTGACGTGGCGGTGACGTTGACGCCGCCACGTCACCGAACCAGGAAGTAAAATACTTCCACGCATGCGTCAAATCCATTTCGACGCATGCGGGGGATTTTTGTCCACTGGTTAGGCGTACTAACCAGCGGACATGTCGGACAGACGGCTTTCCAGCAGACCAGTTTTAAAGCATGCTTTAAAAAACTTTTGTCTGCTGGAAACTGTCTGCTAGGCCGTACACACGATCGAATCTGTCCGCTGAAACTGGTCTGCGGACCAGTTTCAGCAGATATATTCGATCATGTGTACGCGGCATTAGGATGATAGTAACACATACTCTGGTAGCGGCAAGGCTAACCATCACATGTGGAAATGTACAGAAACTCCTAACTTGTCAAGGGTGGTAGCTAGAATAAACACTCAAGCCCAATTTGAGCTTCTTGTAGCTCGGAAAAGTTGATAATTTTATAAGAAACTGGCAAAAATGACTTAAAAATCAAAGAGCATCCAACTATTTAAAAGGTTGTGATGTATAATACCAGGTTGGATATTACCGACACTTTTGGTTGCTATGGACAATCTACAGTTTGCAGGCAGAAAGAACAGTTTTTATTATATAAAAGCACATGTGGGACACTGGGCAAACCACTAGGGACAAGGGGCTGTATATTTTTTACATACTGTACTGTAATCTATAAGATTACAGTATACTGTATGTAATGTGTTTGTTTTTGAATTTGGCGCCGTTCTCCGCCCCCGTGCGTCGTAACGTCGCAGGAAACTGAGATCGGCGGCACACGAGGACACTGTGTGAATCGAGCGAGCACCCACTTGCTCAGACAGCGTGGTGGCATCGCAGGATCCAGGGACAAGGTAAGTAAACCATGCCTGTGGATGCTGCGAGGCTAGCCCGAGTCTGACTCTGGGTTACCGATCGCAGCAAAAAATTTTTAACCCCGAGTAATACCGCCAGGAGGGTTAAGGGTGTGCACACTTATGCATTTTATTACATTTATTATTTTTTACTTCCCTCCACCTAAAAGATTTCAGTTTGTTGTTCAACTGGGTTGTACAGTTTATAGGTCACATTAAAAGGTGGAAAAGGTTCTGAAATGATTTATACATACAAGCATTGCGTATGTGAAGAAACATCATATGCGCATGCATGGATAAGTGTTTTTATGTATTGGTGCTCTTACATCACAGTATTTTCTCAGTATTGGTGCTCTTACATGACAATATTTTGTGTTTTTTTTTTTTCTGTGGTCTATAATTCCCAGGCTGTGCTACATGCAGTATAATAAACGGCTGGGTGATATTTTAGCCTGGTAATCTAATTAGTTAGTTCCTGTTTGTATCTCGTGTTCTGCCCAGTTCACAAAACAAGGCAATTTTTTACTTCCTTCTTCAATCTCTTCTGCTCTTTGCAGATGCGCATTTATTTCCCAGCAACACAGAATGGAGGGCAAGTGAAAATGTACAAGACTTACCAGGAGAAGCAAGCTGATTTTCAGCATGCATACTTCTAGCAAGGGAGAAGTTAAAGCAGACCCGCCTATTCTATTTTGCTCCACTTTGATTATATATATATTCTATCAAAGTGGAGCAAAATAGAATATATATATATATATATATATATATATATATATATATATATATATATATATACACACACACACACACACACACACACACACACACAGACCTTTTGCAGATCATAAGTGCAATCTCAGGCTCCTGCAGACTGTCTGTGTAGCCTTCTGTCAGTAACTCGTACGACAGGCAGTCACTGAATGACAGGATGCATCAATGAACTACTCATGAAGCCCTCATTAGCGCAGTAGCTATAATCCATTAGCTGTACTGGCTGATAGTTGTAGTTCCCCCATTCACAGAACTCAGAATAAATTACACAGCCGGGTGGACGGAGCCCCACACGGCTTATTTTTTTTTAAATTGTGACAGCGGGTTTGGGAATAGGATCCCCGGCCCCCTGTCACAACATGGACTCTGTTGTATTCACAACATGGACATGGGTGTAACGTGAACATGTTCGGAATGGTGAAGTTATCCCTTAGACTCCTTTCACACTGAAGCGCCTTGCAGGCGCTATAAACGCTAAAAATAGCGCCAGCAAAGCGCCCTGAAAGGGCCACTGCTGTCTCTCCAATGTGAAAGCCCAGAGGGCTTTCACATTGGTGCGGTGCGCTAGCAGGACAGTAAAGAAAGTCCTGCTAGAAGCATCTTCGGAGAGGTGAAGTCGCGGTGTGTATACCGCTCCTCCACCGCTCCTGCCCATTGAAACGAATGGGCACCGCAGCTTTACGGCCAACAAAGCACTGCTGCAGCAGCGCTTTGTGGGTGGTTTTAACCCTTTTTGGGCCACAAGGGGAGCACAGAAAAGCGGGCCACAAGGGGAGCACAGCACAAAAAAAAAAAATCACTGTTCATTCATAACTGAAGCATAATAAACTGTTTACTATGATTGATTAGTTTGTGAATGAACAGAAAGCCGCTCAGCACAGCACTTCCTATTCATTTGGTTGAAGTGGATAGACCTGTGGCTTTTTTCAATCTAATTAACTATGCAACTAAATGGCTTCACAGAGCCTGGGGGGCCTGTCATTCACTGTCCAGTGCAGCTAAAGCTACAGAGGACGTTATGTGTTTGAGCTTTGGGGTGCACTCTAATGCAATAGGCTGCACACACCTAGGACTAGTGGGTTTTAACCACTTAAGACCCGGACCTTTAATCAGCTAAAGGACCCGGCCAGGTTTTGCGATTCGGCACTGCGTCGCTTTAACAGACAATTGCGCGGTCGTGCGACGTGGCTCCCAAACAAAATTGGCGTCCTTTTTTCCCACAAATAGAGCTTTCTTTTTGTGGTATTTGATCACCTCTGGGGTTTTAATTTTTTGCGCTATAAACAAAAATAGAGCAACAATTTTGAAAAAAAATGCAATATTTTTTACTTTAATAAATATCCCCCAAAAATATATAAAAAAATATTTTTGTTCCTCAGTTTAGGCCGATACGTATTCTACCTATTTTTGTTAAAAAAAAAAAAAAAAAAACGCAATAAGCGTTTATCGGTTGGTTTGCGCAAAATTTATAGCGTTTACAAAATAGTAGGGTTGTCCCCGATACCAGTATCGGTATCGATACCGAGTATTTGCGGGAGTACTCGTACCCCCGATACCTAAATAGAATACAAAAGGGTTGGAATCGCGCTAATCGTGAGTCTATGACCAATAAAGGGCACAGTGCGTGCTGTGATTATTATAAACAAATTAAATATATATCATGTGAACACACAAAAATAATTAATTATAATAAATAACACACAGGTGTGGATACAAATGTGAATCCACCAAATATCACCAAAAAAAACTCACTAGTATTAAGTAGCTATGTGAAAAAAAAACGCCACACCTGAGTGTAGTTTCAGTAAAAAACGTTGGACTAATGAAGCCACACAAGTATTGAAATAAATGAAAAATTAATCAAAATAAACTCAACCTGATGGACATAGAGAAGCAAATTCAAGTCTATGATATGTTGAAAAAAAGCCAATGGGGTGAAAACCTCAGATGAAATGAATATAAATATAGGTATACCGTCTCCACCTTTGACATGTATGTAAACGAAAAAAGAAGGAAGTCTCAAGCTGATACAGATGCGTCAATCTCCTGAGTGTCGATCACAAATGGACTTGCACAGATTTGAAACTGCAGAATCTCAGCGTGTTTGTTTTTATGGCGCTGAGATTCTGCAGTTTCAAATCTGTGCAAGTCCATTTGTGATCGACACTCAGGAGATTGACGCATCTGTATCAGCTTGAGACTTCCTTCTTTTTTCGTTTACATACATGTCAAAGGTGGAGACGGTATACCTATATTTATATTCATTTCATCTGAGGTTTTCACCCCATTGACTTTTTTTCAACATATCATAGACTTGAATTTGCTTCTCTATGTCCATCAGGTGGAGTTTATTTTGATTCATTTTTCATTTATTTCAATACTTGTGTGGCTTCATTAGTCCAACGTTTTTTACTGAAACTACACTCAGGTGTGGCGTTTTTTTTCACATAGCTACTTAATACTAGTGAGTTTTTTTTGGTGATATTTGGTGGATTCACATTTGTATCCACACCTGTGTGTTATTTATTATAATTAATTATTTTTGTGTGTTCACATGATATATATTTAATTTGTTTATAATAATCACAGCACGCACTGTGCCCTTTATTGGTCATAGACTAACGATTAGCGCGATTCCAACCCTTTTGTATATTATTTATGTTGTATAACATTTTTGAATCGCAGCTTTTTACTTATTGATTGTTCACTGGGTAAGCGCAATATTTTTCTTTTTGTTATTTACCTAAATAGAATACTTCCCCCCCCCCCCCCGCCGCTGCATCGCGCCGCCGCATGGGTTAAACAGCGTGCGGGAACATCACAGCATTCATTTGAATAGCTGTAGTGTTCCGGCGCATATAGACACTCCCCCCTTGCTCGGGATTGGATGGGTGATCGTGATCTGTCCAATCCCGAGCAAGGGGCAGTGTCTATACGTGCGGGGAAAACAGCTATTCAAATGAATGCTGTGATTTTCTCGAGGGACATGGCTGCATATGTGAGGGACATGGCTGCATATGTGAGGGACATGGCTGCATATGTGAGGGACATGGCTGCATATGTGAGGGACATGGCTGCATATGTGAGGGACATGGCTGCATATGTGAGGGACATGGCTGCATATGTGAGGGACATGGCTGCATATGTGAGGGACATGGCTGCATATGTGAGGGACATGGCTGCATATGTGAGGGACATGGCTGCATATGTGAGGGACATGGCTGCATATGTGAGGGACATGGCTCGAGGGACATGGCTCGAGGGACATGGCTCGAGGGACATGGCTCGAGGGACATGGCTCGAGGGACATGGCTCGAGGGACATGGCTCGAGGGACATGGCTCGAGGGACATGGCTCGAGGGACATGGCTCGAGGGACATGGCTCGAGGGACATGGCTCGAGGGACATGGCTCGAGGGACATGGCTCGAGGGACATGGCTCCATTTGTGGGCACATTTAAAACAAGTATCGGTATTGGCGACTACTTAAAAAAAAGTATCGGTACTTGTACTCGGTCCTAAAAGAGTGGTATCGGGACAACCCTACAAAATAGGGGATAGTTGTATTGCATTTTTATTAAAAACAAATTTTTACTACTAATGGCGGCGATCAGCGACATTATGGCGGACACTTCGGACAATTTTGACACATTTTTGGGACAATTGTCATTTTCACAGCAAAAACTGCATTTAAATTGCATCGTTTATTGCTATTTGCAGTTTGGGAGTTAACCACAGGGGGCGCTGAAGGGGTTATGTGTTCCTTAATGTGTGTTTACAACTGTAGGGGGGTGTGGCTGTAGGTGTGACGTCATCGATTGTGATTCCCTGTATAAGGGATCACGCGATCGATGACGCCGCCACAGTTAAGAACAGGGAAGCCGTGTTTACACGCGACTCTCCCCGTTCTTCAGCTCCGGGACCGATCGCCGCACTCCATCGGCCATCGGGTACTAGTACAGGACGTACCTGTCCGTGCCCAGCCATGCCATTCTGACGACGTATATGTGCAGGAGGCGGTCCTTAAGTGGTTAAGGGTAGTTTTTCAATTGTAAAAACTAGGGATAGACCATAGATATTCACTTTAGAAGTATCAATCAAAAGCTGACCGACATTACAGATATTGCTTAAGGGGTTTTATTGGGGTGTTGTATGCCTCACCCCGATACCGCTCTTTAGAGCAGACGGACGGCTTTATAGTAACCCAGGAATTGATGTCATGACATTACTTCCCGGGTTACTGCCAGTTTTAAAAAAATAAAAACGCCGATCTTGATGTTTTGAATACTTTGAAGAGCAGAGGAATTAAAAAGTACAAAATATCGGCAAAAAATATTGGCTATCGGCAGGAGAGGTGGCCGAAATATCTGTACCGTATCGACACCAAAAGAACGTCATTGGTTGATTCTTAGTAAAAAACGCTCTAGCACTGATAAAAGATTAAAAACGATGAAAAAAACTTGACTATTCTGCATTATGAGCATTTTTGAGTTATAAGCTTGATTTAAATCATAATTTTTAAAGACCAACTGTCATCTCTGTCCCACAGCGGCTCCTCCTCTGACCCGCCGTTGACTTACTGACAATCCCATTTTACTTTAATGAGATGGCTGGTGATGCGGCAGTGACACAAGAACGTGAATGACGTGGTGGCAGCAGGTGACTGGATGTCCGCTAACAGGTGCTACCATGATGGATCTGAAATGACAGGTGCTCTTTAGGTAAAGACTTATTCTTGCTAGTAGTTCGAATCTTTAATATTTGCAAAGAAAATTAAGGTTTCCTATTTAGAATAATAAGGCTGTCAGGTCAGAAGAACAGTGATATCAGAACCAATTCAATTATACAGTTTGTAGTGTACATAGATTGCAAAACAATAGGATAAAGGAATATTCCTGAACTTTGATCTCATGGTTACTGTAAAATTGTGTGAATGCATCAATGAAGTGGATGTTATCTCCACCCGCAGAGCTTGGATTCATTAAATGAATTTACTAAAAAATTTAAATATTGCAGAATCTACAGCCTCATGGTACATAACTAAGCTCCATTTCATGCTGAACAAAATTATTAATGTATCTTAGAGTAAAAATCGAAAGCACTTTTTTTTTTATAAAGTTATATCGTAATGTAATTTTTTTTTCTTTTTTTTTTTTTAATCATTGATTTATATTACACCCCGTTTCTCGTTTCCAATCCGCATTCAATTGTTTGCTCATCGCACAGCACAAAAGTAAATAATGTTTGATCTCACATGAAAAAAAGTAATATACAAAAAATTGGAAAAATGCAGATGAGGCAAAATGTATGGTCTCAAATCGCACCACACGTGAAACGCACAGGAACACGCAGCACATTCCTGTACAATCCCTGGTATCAACTGGACCGTATTCCATCCATCACTTGAATATGCCGCAGGCGAATGCTAAGTAATCAAGCTACAGTTCAGCCATCTACAAGCAAAGTAAATCTAATCAACCTCCACACTTGGCAACAAAGTAGCAATTCCAGATTGTGACATTGCGTGGTTGTTTAACTCCACACTGCACATTAATCTGTTAGAAAACAGCATCCACCCTACTGGTCTTCCGACACCTAACTGATATTTACAGGCCACCCAGGCGGCAAAATAGTTATAGCCAGGTTGAAAAAAGGCAAGTCTGTTAAACCATAAAAAAAATATAAGATTTTGTACAATCCCATATACCCAATTCTATACTAACAGTTGATCCAGAAGAAGGCAAAAAAAAAAAAAAAACACAGCAGAGCACGATCACATTTGCTACAGCAGGGGAAAAATTTCCTTCCTGATCCCCCGAGAGGCAATCGGATTTTCCCTGGATAAACTTTACCTATAAATGTTAGTACCCATAACATAACGCAACATTTGACCCAGAGAGAGTGACAGAACATGATTTTTTTTTTTTTACTTTACCCACTTAGACCGGAACATTTTCCTTAAAGGGGTGTTCCAGCCAAATTTAGTGTTTATTAAAAGTCAGCAGCTACAAAAAGTGTTGCTGCTGGCTTTTAATAAACACACACTCACCTGCTCCACGGTCCAGCGACGCGCCGGCCGGGGCTCCGCTCCTCTCCCCCCCCTCCCTCTCCTATTGGACAGGCGATCATATGGGACCTGTCATGTGTCCCATGCGATCGCCTACAGGGAGGGGCTGCTGTAGGCGATTAAGCTTAATCCCCTAACCAGCCCCTCGGCGGAGGAAGTGGGACAGGAAGTCCCACTCCTCCTGAAGCCCCCACTCCCCCCCCAAAAAAATTACATGCCAAAAGTGGCATGTAAGGGGGTGAGGAGTGGGATGAGCGGAAGTTCCAATTTTGGGTGGAACTCCGCTTTAATGACCAGGCAATTTTTTGCAATACAACACTGCGTCACTTTGACAATCGAGCGGTCAGTTAAAGTACCCAAACATAATTGAGGTCCTTTTTTGGTGGTATTTGATCACCTCTGCGTTTTTTTATTTCTATAATATAAATATAATATGAATTTCTTCATCAGTTTAGGCCAATATGTATTCTTCTACATATTTTTGGTTTAAGGGAAAAAGTTTTCACCTTAATGCATTCAGGTGAAAAAACTGAGTATACCACCCCCCCCCCCGTTATAACCCATTGAAAGTCCAGCGCTCGTTCCCGAGATACTCTTTGCCGCTCAGCCCGGCCGCTGATTGGCTAGAGCAGATGGATTGAAAGCAGCGCAGCCATTGGCTGGCGCTGCTGTCAATCAAATCCAGTGAAGCGGCACACCGAAGGGCGAGGCCGAGTGATACAGCGAGCGCTCATAGCCACTCACTATCACGGGAGTGCGCCCGCAAGAACTACACACAATGCAAGCTCTCTCTCACGAACGTGTGTATTTTGTGCGGGGAGGACCAGAGACAGCCGCCGAGGGACCCCAGAAAAGCTGGATCGGGGCCACTCTGTGCAAAATGAACTGCACAATGAGGGCAAGTATAACTTTTTATTTTTTTTAAACAAAAACTTATTTTTCCTTTAGTGAGCCTTAAAAAAAAAAAAAAAAAAAAAAACGCAATAAGTGTATATTGATTGGTTTGCGCAACAGTTATAGCGCCTACAAAATAGGGGATAGTTATATGACCCATTTTTTACTAGTAATGGCAGCGATCTGCAATTTTTAGCGAGACTGCGACATACAGATCAGACACTTGACACTTTTTTGTGACCACGGACATTTATACAGCGATCAGCGCTATAAAAATGCACAGATTATTGTGTAAATGTCACTGGCTGAGAAGGGGTCAACACTAGGGAGCGATCAAGGAGTTAACAGTGTTCCCTGGGAGGTGTTTCTAACTGTGAGTGTTGGGGTTGGAATGACTGCAGGAGGAGAGAGAGAGCAATTTGCCTAATCACTAGGAACAGCAGATCTCCCTCTCCTCCCCTGTCAGAATGGGGATCTGTCACTTTCCCACTTTGCTATGGAGTCCCCTGCCGTGAATGGGTGGGGCTCCCCTGCTCTTTCCTCCTCCGGCCAGTTAGTACAGCACGCTTCGTGCAAGCGTAGTAGGGAACCGGCTTCACTGCCAATTTCCCTTACCACGAAAGGCGGCGGCAGCACCACCAAAGAACCACTCAAAAAAAAAATCGGCTGGGGTGCTGACATTGCGTGATCCCCAGACAGGCAAGTGTCCCAATATTAAATAGCAGCAGCTACAGTACAATATCAGCAAGATCTTCCAGCCACAATCTCAAACTCTCTTCCTGTCCACCTGGGAGTTTTATGTTCCAGGACCTCCTGTTGCATTCTGCATAACAACAATACATGGGAAATCCTATGACAACAGTGTAAACACCTCATTATGTTATGCTAATAGTATTCACATTCAGCTGGACTTGGTCTGCAAAGCTGAAGATGTTTCGCTTGCCACCAAGTAGCTCCCTCAGTTTTGCGTGGAACTGAATGATCTGCTTGAATGAGCAGCAAATGGTCTTCAACACTGCAAAACAAGACCAGCGGAGTGTGAATAACTACTACTAAGCTATACTATTAACTGGATAAACGAGAACCTTCAAAGACAACTCGAAGTGGGAGAGCTACCAAGACTGGTGCATACAGAACCTGGTGCAGCTTCTAGGTTATTGGCTTGGTTCACACTAATTAGGCTCCAAACTTGCGTGACTGATTCAACTTAACACTCAAGTAGTAAGAAAGTCGCATCAAAAGTTGATGCAAATTTAAGATGCATAGATTGGAACGTGTGCCATTGAAATCAATGGGTTGTATATTGTCATGCGACTGTGTCCAAAGTCACACGGCAAGTCTCAGTAGTGTGAACAGACCCTTATTGTCAAAGTCTAATTGAACATGCTGAAGTTAGAAGCCAATGCACAGCTTCACCAGATTCTGTGCACCACGAATTATAGTAAATCTCTCTCATAATATTCCACCGCAGACATGTAGACCCAGAAACTCAAAGTAAAGATCTCATGTATAAAATTCCCTGTGTAATTAACCGCTTTCTGACGGGCTCAGACCTATATACGTTGGCAGAATGGCTCTCCTGCGCAAACTGATGTACCTGTATGTCAGTCTGTAAAGGCAGGAAGCTGCGGAAGCGTGCTCATGGACTCGATCGTGGTGAGGAGAGGCAGAATGGGGAATTGTTTACAGCGCAAAAACGAAAAAACGGCAGAGGTGATCAAATACCACTAAAAATAAAAGGTCCATTTGTGGGGGGGGGGGGGGACATCCATTTTGTTTGGGTACAGTGGTGTGCGACAGCGCAATTGTCAAGTAAAGCGATGCAGTGCCATATCGCAAAAAATGCTCTGGTCATTAAGGGGGCAAATTCTTCCAGGGCTGAAGTGGTTAAACCAGGGGTGCCAAGTGGCTCGCAGCACCCTCTGATGTTGCCCACCACCTCTTGCTCTTAAAGGCGGGATGGCAAACCCAGATCGAGGGTTCCAGACCCGCCATCCCCAAGCATTAGTGTGAAGAACAGAGCCAGCGCTAGAGAAAGCAGAGCGATATCAAATGTACTCCACCTGTAACAGTTCCTGGTGCGATAAAAAAAAAAAGCATTGACTCTGCTCTTTACTGCAGCCGCATGCTCCTGTTAGACTGATGCTTGGGATGGCGGGTCGGTCAGGAGTACCCACCAGCAGTGCCTGCCCTGGAGGAGGACAGCTAGCAGCAGCCGCCAGTCATACCCACATTGGGGACAGCAGCAGCCAGCGATTCCTGTAGGAATTTTGAGGAAGAAGTGAAGATGGAGGTCAGTTGACATGAAAGTAAATTCCAGTGCATTAGTGTGAAAGCAGCCTTAGGCCCCCTTCACATGATCGGTTCAATTGGGTCAGCTTGTCCGTTTATGTGGACCCAAAAGGCCTCTCTATTTACCTCTGTAGAGCAGCAGATGTACATGCACTTGTGTATGTTTACACCTGTCATCTCCAATCCGATTTGCTTACAAAAAAGCGGATCAGTCTCCTCCTGTTTAGGGAGATCGGATTGAAGGGACCATAGTGTAGATCGGTTTGTGTCCATTTCTGCTCTGCATATGCAGAGTGGACACGGACCTGTCATCTGCCCACTCCACTCATTGTGGCCCATGACCGGTTACCGAGTTGCTAAAGTGGCCCTCGCTCCTCAAAGGGTTAACCATTCCTGAATTAAACTATCCTTTGGTTTAACTCTCTAGCTCCTTTTATAAAAAGAAGGAATATCAGTTTTGGATAAACTGACCTTTTATTATAGCAAATTAAATTCCTGCTATTACAAGACTTTCATAGCAAATCTCCAGCAAAAAAAAAAAACTTACATGAACAACAAACAGCTCACATACAAGATGTCAGTCTTCCAAAACACAAGTTATCAAGAAAACTGTATTACTGCTGTCACAAGTGCAAATGGACAGCGCACAGCAGAAGGCGGATCCATAGTTGCTATTTAGTCCAAAGGAAGCTTTTGAATCTGCCCACTACCATGCATGGTCAATCAGTCAGAGCAGATCTGATCAAGTCTCTCCGTTCCCCATTAGGCTCCCCTCTCCAGTGACAAGCCATTTCCCAAAAATGGCTATCAATCATGTTTGTTTATTATTATTATTATTATAATACTAAATCATTTTAGCACCAACAGTTGCGCAGTGCTTTAAAATTTTTAGGTAATTACATCATCTGCATCGCTATTTAGTCGACACGTGAATGTGGCTGGGGATACTGTACTGTGTGGGAAGCTGTCAAATAGATGAGTTTCCCAGCACAGGCACAGCCCACTGCCTCCAGTCTCCTATTCCAAGAGCTAGCGGCAATACAGAATTTGTTGCTGCCATAGCAACAGATGGTTCATACTACCTACACTTTAACAAACTGAATTTGCCACGTGTCGGTAATTTTAAAGTTACCCTTACACATTAATTTAACTTATTTTCTATCACAAGGGCCTCCTATGTGATAAAAAGCAAGGGAAGAGTGTTGACATTTAAAAACAATAAAAAAATAAAAAATAAAGTTTAGTACAGGCAACTCACATTTAGCGAGGTAAAGGTAGGCATTGTACAAATTCCATGAAAAGGGGATCCTCAGATCAGTTTATCTGTTCCTTCTCCTGCTGGGGCGCTGTGCTGGATGAAAGCATCATTCACCGCTGATAGGTGGTAGGAAGCCGGCAGAGGTGGGGGAGCTTCAGAGCTAGGCCTGGAGTATGGTGAATCAGAGCAGGCGATGAGCAGTGACGTCACTTGCAAGCAACGCGTTTCCGAGCGGGCGTACTGCGTGTGTTGTGGCAGTTGCGCTCCTTTGTCAAGCTCATCGTTATTCGGTTCTTGCGCATTTTACTCGTGCCTCCTATGTAATAGCTTTGGGCAGGACACTGGGACCGTTTATGGACTCACGGCTTCACTGAGTGGGCGGGTGCAGAGGACACATCCAACAGAAGCCCCAGAGTAAGTCTATGTGTGATGTCACTCTCCATTCATTTTTACAGCTGTTGTCGGATGTGTCCTCTGCAGAGCTTTCCGATTTTTTTGGTACAGTTGTCCATTTATGCAGGGATTTTAGTTTTAGCATGGACTTCCACTGTAAGGTAAAAATCGTCCAGCCTTTAGAACCATTTTTTAAATAAATTGGTGCCAAAAAGACTGCTGAAAACACAAACTTGTACTGAGCAGAAACATGGACTGACGGGTATGAAAATATATGCTGCTAATGGTCATGACAGCTGGATTGTTATATTAAATAATAGGAGTGAAGTAATCGGTCCTGATCTAAAATGAAATTCCAGCCCCCACTAAAGATGCACACATGGTGCTCTAGTACATCCCAGGGTGTGTCTATGGTATGGACACTGACAGTAATACGATCCATCCTCAAACATAAGCCACATTCATGTGCAGACACATCACATCAGAATGAGCAAGCTCCATGTCTAGATTAAGCCTGCTACCTTACTTGTGATGGTTTAAACACATACTAAGCAATAAGGTTTGAAACCGGAAATATTATACAGCCTGAAGAAGCCATTAGTCTCATTAATTAATGTGTACTGAACGTATGTGTTACCCAAAGCAATTATATCCTTCACCTTTGGAATCAAAGTTTTAACTTTGATTGTGACCTTTAGAAACAAAGAAAATTGCTATACAGGGGTAATTTTTATATTATTTTAAATAGCCATTATAGGAATGATCAGGCTGAACCAAAAAAGGTGAAGTTCCGCTTGTTTGCATCCTTCAATCCCCCCCCCCCCCCCCACACCTCTTTTTTAAAGAACTGTCACTGTTTTTTCTGGGGGCGGGGGAGAAGCGGGTACCTGCAGGACCAGTCACAAAGCGCAGTGCGGCTCAAGCATGCAGAGTAGGGAGCAACACAGGTAAGTGTCCTTATATAAAAAAAAGGATAAGCTCACCTTAAAAAAAAATGTTTGTTGGGAACCTGTAAAGGATTGCACCTACGATCAGCAGCCATAATCTTCAGGCCACTGGTTGAACACAGGAAAAATAAAACCTGACTAATCTACCGGCTGCCTAAACAATTTGACTATATATAGTTAGAGAGAATATATTCGGACACAGGCACAATTTTTTTACTTTTGGCTCTGTATGCCACCAGAATAAAATTAAAACAATTCAAATGAATTTGACGTGCGGACTTTCAGCTTTAATTCAAGGGGTTGAACATAAATATCAAGTACAAATTTTAGGAACTGGAACAATTTTTATCCGATTGTTTTGTTTTTAAAACCTTACAATGGGCTGTTTCACTTGCAGGGACAGCTCCTTTGAATGCATGATGTAGGTTCACAGCAATAGATTCCAAATACCCCACTAATGGCCCGTACACACGATCCGAATATCGTACGACGGATCGTACGATTTTTTTCGCTTAATAGTCGCAAGTAAAATGAAATAGGTTATTAACCACTTCCATACCAGGCACTTACGCACCTTCCCGCCCAAGCCAATTTTCAGCTTTCAGCACTGTCGCAATTTGAATGACAATTGCGCGGTCATGCTACACTGCACCTAACAAAATTGGCGTCCTTTTTTCCCCACAAATAGAGCTTTCTTTTGGTGGTATTTGATCACCTCTGCGTTTTTTTTTTTTTGCGCAACAACTAAAAATAGAGCGAAGATTTTGAAAAAAAAAAAAAGTTTTTATTTTTTTCTGTTAATTTTTTTGTAAATGAGTATGTTTTCTCTTTCAATTACGGGCACTGATATGGTGGCACTGATGGGCACCGATGAGGTGGCGCTGATGGGCACCGATGAGGTGGCGCTGGTAGGGGGCACTCATGGGCGGCACTGGTGGGCACTCATAGGCGGCACAGGTGGGCACTCATAGGCGGCACAGGTGGGCACTCATAGGCGGCACAGGTGGGCACTCATAGGCGGCACAGGTGGGCACTCATAGGCGGCACAGGTGGGCACTCATAGGCGGCACAGGTGGGCACTCATAGGCGGCACAGGTGGGCACTCATAGGCGGCACAGGTGGGCACTCATAGGCGGCACAGGTGGGCACTCATAGGCGGGCACTGGGCATGGATTGGCACTGTGGGGTGGCACTGACAGACACTGGGGTGGCACTGATGATCACTGAGGGGTGGCACTGATGGATCAATGTTGCCAATCAGTGCCCATGTGTGGGCACTGATTGGCATCTTTTTTTTTTACTGCCCCCTTTTTTTTTTTTTGCTGACTTTTTTTTTTTTGACATTTTTTTTTTTTTTTTTGACATTTTTTTGTATTTTTTTAGTTCCCTGGTGGTCTAGTGTGGCGATCCGAGGGGGGGCTGCGCTGATAAACAATCAGCGCGAACCCCCCCCTGTCAGGAGAGCCGCTGATCGGCTCTCCTCTACACGCGTCTGTCAGACGCGAGTGAGGAAGAGCCGTCGGCGGCTCTTCCTGTTTACATCGTGATCAGCCGTGATTGGACACGGCTGATCACGTGGTAACGAGGCTCCGCCGGAGACTCGTTACCGAGATCGGAAGTGCAGGGTGTCAGACTGACACCCCGCATCACCGATCGCCGCGCTGCGCGCCCGCACGGGCGGCATGAAATCGTGCAGGACGTTTGAGAACGGCCCGTCACGATTTCATAACCACTTCCCGGCCGTAAATCGGCTATTGGCCGGGCGGGAAGTGGTTAAAGTCACAAAAATTCTCGTACAACATGTCATATGTTGTAATGTATTTGTATTTTCGGACGACAACTATACTGACTAAACGAAAATCGTATGCTCTTGGGAGACATCTCTGGCCATGGTTCTCCTTGGGGATGTACTTCCTATTGTCCAACTACTGCCTGGGTCATAGGTTGAGTTCACAGATAAACAAAAAAAAAAAAAATCTTCAAAACGGATCTGAACTGAATCGGAACGTTGACGGACATTGTCAGTTAATATCCGTTTTCACGAATCTCGATGTAACCTTGTACATTTAAAAAAAAAAATACATATCAAATTGGAAGCGAAGGTTAACGGATGGTCATCCATTTGCCCATAGGAATGCATTGTCGTCCGTCGACAGATGAAAAAAAAAAAACAGATAGAAGGTAAAAGGGGCCTTAGAATCAACTCCAGACCTTTTACCTGCTTAATTGATGAAGGAATATTGAAGGAGTAGCCGACACCTGGCCATGAAACTTTTTATTACTTTTGATTCAATTGTCGAATTACTTTTGGTCTCTTGAATGGGGATGGCTATTCTTAAGAGCTGTAATTCCTAAATCCTTCCCCGATTTGGATGTATATACCCTCAAATTAAACCTGAGAGTGGCACTTTCAGCCCATATCTTTAATAGACGTATAGCTTGATAATGTTTTGTTAAATACCTGAAAAAAACACCTAAAATAGTGCCTTTGTCCCAATATATATAGACCCAACTGTAAATGTTATTTGGGGTTTATCAGCATTTTTGAGCCATAAGCTTTTGTGCGAGTATAGTTTGGCTATAAAAATGCCAAGGAACTAATGCAAAAAGGCTACAAAACTTGCATCTTGTTCCACCCAAATGTAATGTTTATTAAAGACACTTACCTTCTCCACGTTCCAGCGACGCTCGGACCGGGGCTCCGCTCGGACCGGGGCTCCGCTCCTCTCCCCCCCCCCCTCCCTGGCTGGCATCCCTTAATTGCGACTGTGGGCACCCACCCGTGACAGCCTTCGGCTTCACAGCCGGGCACCCACTGCGCATGCGCGAGCCACACTGCGCACGCGCGGCCCGCCGCTGATTGGACAGGCGATCGTCTAGGACCTGTCAGTGTCCTAGACGATCACCAAAGGGAGGGGCTGCAGTAAGGCGATTAGGCCTAATCGCCTTACCAGCCCCTCGGCGGAAGCAGTTAAAGTCACCATTCTAGGGCTAGAATTATTGCTCTCGCACTAACAATCGCGGCGATACCTCACATGTGTGGTTTACATATGCGGGTGCTACTCACATACAGGATGCGTTCGCTTCTGCGGGCGAGCTTGGCGGGACATGGCGCGTTTTCTGGATCCTAACTTTTTTAGCTGGCTCCTAGATTCCAAGCAAATTTGTCGAACCCTGACTTTGCAGTCCCATATCTTGGGACAAGTCGTACAAATGTGAAACGGGCCTATGGGTGACATTACTCCCCATTCATTTCACAGCCTTTGTAGACCATTTCCTATGCAGAGCTTCCACCGCTGGAGACCAGATTGGATCGGCTTCAAAAAAGCATGCATACCAATTTATTCTTTATAGGGCTAGATAGCTTAGTGTTAGATTGTGTATGTCTATAGATGCAGGGGTTTTTATTCTTCAGATGGACTTGCACTTTAAATAAAAAAAAATAAAAAAATATTCATTTTTTAAACTGTCAGTTTTGATTTTCGCCCAAATGCATCCTGAATTTTCGGTTTTGCCACTAGAATTTTCATTTTGGTGCACCACTAGCTAAAAATCTGATTGTTGGTACAGCAACCTCTTCCAAAGCTCCTCAGTTTTATTTGTTCAGCCCACTGTAAGCCACGCTTATGTGTACCAAGCTCAACACTCACTGGTGTGCGTTGTGCATGTGGACTGCAATTAAAACACATCACAGAACTTGTTTTTTCATATTTTTTTACTTCTATTTAACTCATCTGAGTGCACAGCATGCAAATGCTATGCGTCCTTTTCTTCCCTTTTGTATTCACGAGAGCTGAAGCAAAAAGGCATAAGGCAAATGGTCATGTCTATGCATTGGGACCGTTGGCAACACTGCCCAACAGGTGCTGGTGTGAACGAACCCCCAAAGAAGGGTGAACTTGGCAAGAAAAAGTGAAGTCGTCACGTAGAAACTCCCAGCGAGTAAGGGACTCCATAGACGCTCACCAAGATGAGTTTTGTAAAAATTATGTACTTCCTTTGCATCGACATACATAACACCGTGGTTATCAGAGTTCTTAATATAGCTAGACATGAACTTAAGATTATTATGGTACAAAGAATAACAGTAAAATTGTAAAATCATCATAGGACATTAAAAGTATAGAGGATACACAAAATAAACCTCAGTAAAGAACATGCATGGCCATATACTAATTATACGCAATTTAGCAGCTTAAGGCCCCTTTTTGCACAGGCTTTCCGATCAGGTCCGCCTGTCAGTTTCTCAGGCGGACCAGATTGGACACTCCATTCACCTCTATAGAGCAGCGGATATTAGTGGTGACATGTCTGCTGACACCCACTGCTGTGCGATCTGATCTGGTCCGTGAAATCCAGACAGATGGAAACTATTTACTATTGGTCTGGTGGATCAGATGAAAAACGGACAGGCTGCACATTTCATCCAATCTCTGCATAGAGGACATCGGGACTCTAAAGCCCCATACACACTATCAGTTTTCCTGACGGTTTTCTCTCCAGGTTTACCAAAACCATGTAGTACAAGGGCCTGCCTGATTGCATACAAATTGAAACTCTTGAGGTGTGACCTCATATTGGATGGTTTTGGTAAACCTGAAGAGAAAACCATCAGGAAAACTGATAGTGTGTATGGGGCTTAACAGGTCCGTCTCTGCACAGTGAGCGAATCGATCCCTGCTGAACAAAGCAGAGTCAGTCGAGCAGACCGCCCGTGTGAAAGGGCCTTTTGCTTGCTGCCGTGTAAAAACTTTTTTTGTGTTTAACCACTTGGTATCCGGGCCATTGTACTATGATGGCCACAAGGTGGCTCTACAATGCCGGGAGGATGTCTATTGACGTCCTCAGCTCCTCCGGCCACTGGGGGGCGCGCGCAAGGCGTCACTGAGGTGCCGATGCGCGTGCCTGACCGTAGCGATGTCCGCCAAGTGCTCTCAATCGGCCGTTACACAGCCAAGGACGTGGATCTCTGTGTGTAAACACAGAGATTCACATCCTGTCAGGGAGAGAGGAGACCAATGGTGTGTCCCTTGTACATAAGGACACAGATCATCACCTCCCCAGTCAGTACACTCCCCCCACAGTAAGAATCACTCCTAGGAAACACATTTAACTCCTTACCAGCAAGTGGTTAAGGCTCCTTTCACACATGCTGTGTTTTTCATTCATCTGTTGACGGATGAAAAATGGACATCAATGCATCTCTATGGAAAAAACTAATGTTAATGGATGATCATCCATTAACATCTGCATCCGTTTTTTAAAACTGATCAAAGTTTCCTTCCGTTAAAAAAGAAAAAGAAAAAGAAAATCGGATTGGACAAAAAACAGATGTAAACTGACAAATGGTCAGTTTTTGCATAGGTAGTAGATGTAAGAAAAAATAAATAAATACTTTATCCATGTTGGACGTGACTGATCCGATGAAATGAACGGTCCCACGTGTGTGAAGGGAGCCTTCGTTTTTCAATGTGCCTGTACACACTGTTGCAAAAACTGCTACCGGTCAGTATTTTACACACGTAAAATGTTGATTTCAGTTATATACGCAAAACAAAACCCCGCCAACAGCTAAAATGTATTTTACTTGTGTACATGCAAATATGCACAAAATAAAAGCAAGAAATTTTCACCAGGATAACTGATGTTCAAACACCAGTACAGTACAATGTACAAGTACCACAACTTCCCATACAAGAATCAGACCAGTAATAATTTCCTTTATTTTAAACATTGCATGCAAAGATCTTGCAACAAGCTGGACATTGTTTAAAAGTTGTCAGGATTCATAGAATCTGTGCTATTTTACCTATTTAGAAGCCAAGGTCTGAGAGACAGACAAACAGAAATATATAGAGATAAGATCACAAATTTCCAATCTGATTGCAGCCAAAAACCCCATTAAAAACGTTGTGCTGTCACCATAGCAGGCAACAAGATCCTCCCTGTCACATTTTTAGTGCAGGTTAGAAAATGAAAGGGAGAATGTGACAATTCTTCACCAAGCCTCTTGCACACTAGAAGTCAATTATTGAAAAGAAATTAGGCGTAGAAGACCGTACCGGAGCAAAACAAGCCAGTCACAACAAGCCCTCATGAGCAAAAGTGTGCAGCATTGTCCTTTGTTGTCAGTCATTTAAAAATACTTCAAATGACATGTACACTGCAGGCTGACACACACACACACTGGGGTTGATATACTAAAACTGAGGAGTGCAAAATGTGGTGCAGCTCTGCATAGAAATAAGCTTCCAGGGTTTTTGTTTTTTTTGCCCAAAGCTTAAAGTGGAGGTTCATCTGAATTTTTTTTTTTTTATAAAGCCAGCAGCTACAAATACAGCAGCTGCTGACTTTTAAAAAATAGACACTTACCTGTCCATGTCGCCCGCGCCGTCAGCAGCCGAAGCCGAGCAGTAGCTCGGCTTTCGGCTTCCCCCCGCCGCCATTCTCGGTGAGGGAATTGGGAAGTGAAGCGCTGCAGCTTCACTGCGTCGTTCCCACTGGTCCCCGCTGTATTCTGGGAGCCGAGTGTTTCCCAGAACAAAACAGGGGTGACACGGAGGGGACGGACTCCCGTGGGATTCTATACCAGGAAGTGGTGCAAATATCCATTTTATACAGGTATCTGCACCCCCTCCCCCCTGAAAAAAGTGTCAAATGTGACACCAAGGGGGGGGGGGTTCCGAAAAGCAGAGGTTCACTTTTGGGTGAACCTCGGCTTTAATTGAACAAGCTGAAGTTAGAAGTGGATTGGCTACTATGTAAAGCTGCACCAGATTTTGCACTCTTAGTAAGTTACCCAGTCAGTATAGGTCGGTGATGGTGAACCTTGGCACCCCAGATGTTTTAGAACTACATTTCCCATAATGCTTACGCACTCTGCAGTATAGTTGAGCATCATGGAAAATGTCGTTCCAAAACATCTGGGGTGCCAAGGTTTGCCATCACTGGTCTAGGTTGTCGCATTTAGAATGTGCCGAAAATAAATAAAAAAAACACCAACAACGCACTAGGTAAAGTACTATTGGCAACTCTACTACCGTCATCCACGGCTACAAACCTTCATGGAGCTTTTTCACTGGACTAGCATGGTACACAACAAACATCTTACTTAGAATGTCCATAGAGTAAATATATGAATATGCAATATAGACAACGGGGTACCTAATTTATCAAAACTGGAGCAGACAGAATCTGGAGACACTGTGCATAACAACCAATCAGCTTATCTCCTCAGATTGTTCAGCGAGGCCTTGAAAATGAAAGAAAAAAAAGCTGATTGGTTGCCAGGCACAGCTGCTCCAGTTGTGATAAAATACCCCCTGATGTATTTTCTACAATAGATTTTATTACAATAGTCAAATGTAATCACAAAGCCAACACACCAGGATAAGAAGGATCTTTACATTCAATAAAGTGACAGCTATTTTCAGCTACGTTCAATAAGAGTCACATGTCTAAAATAAAGATTCACTACAGGCAGAAACCTGCTTCCACGCTACAAAAGATAATCATATTATACCAGTGATATATAACTTAGACTCAAATACCACAGATGAAAAAAATAAGACAAATAATAAATCAAGTCATGTTCCCCCTAAGAGGCCTTTAACATAAATGTCACGAAAACACTCCATTTTAGTGTGCAGGTTGGCGTCTCTTGTGGGTGAAATGTGCTGTTTACATTTTTTAAACTTTGAGAGTGTACAAAGTTACACTCCATTGCACTGTGCTTACCTGTAGCACCATCTAATGTGCTGCATTAGTGTGTGAATGGGCTACACAGAAAACATTTGTTTTTTTATGTACCCTTCTGGTAAATGGTGTTGATTAAGCACAGAACACCACCAGTCACTGTACATGTGTGAATGGTCCCTAAGACTTTTTAGGACTTTTGCTCGCAGATGCTCAGCCCCCCCACAGAGCCCTCGGTGATGGTGAAGGGTCCCCATCGGAGCTGTGTGGTGTTGTCCCCCCCAGTGATGGAGAAGGGTCCCCATCGGAGCTGTGTGGTGCTGTCCCCCCGGTGATGGTGAAGGGTCCCCATCGAAACTGTGTGGTGTTGTCCCCCCGGAGATGGTGAAGGGTCCCCATCGAAACTGTGTGGTGTTGTCCCCCCGGTGATGGTGAAGGGTCCCCATCGGAGCTGTGTGGTGTTGTCCCCCCGGTGATGGTGAAGGGTCCCCATCGGTGCTGTGTGGTGTTGTCCCCCCGGTGATGGTGAAGGGTCCCCATCGGTGCTGTGTGGTGTTGTCCCCCCGGTGATGGTGAAGGGTCCCCATCGGTGCTGTGTGGTGTTGTCCCCCCGGTGATGGTGAAGGGTCCCCATCGGTGCTGTGTGGTGTTGTCCCCCCGGTGAAGGGTCCCCATCGGTGCTGTGTGGTGTTGTCCCCCCGGTGATGGTGAAGGGTCCCCATCGGTGCTGTGTGGTGTTGTCCCCCCGGTGATGGGTCCCCATCGGTGCTGTGTGGTGTTGTCTCCCCGGTGATGGTGAAGGGTCCCCATCGGTGCTGTGTGGTGTTGTCTCCCTGGAGATGGTGAAGGGTCCCCACCGGAGCTGTGTGGTGTCACTCAGTGATGGTGAAGGGTCCCCATCAGAGCTGTGTGGTGTTGTCCCCCCGGTGATGGTGAAGGGTCCCCATCGATGCTGTGTGGTGTTGTCTCCCCGGAGATGGTGAAGGGTCCCCATCGGAGCTGTGTGGTGTCACTCAGCGATGGTGAAGGGTCCCCATCGGAGCTGTGTGGTGTCACTCAGTGATGGTATGGTGTCCCCATTGGTGAAGGGTTCCCATCAGATCTGTGCGGTGTCCCCATTGGTGATGGTGAAGGGTCCCCATCAGATCTGTGTGGTGTCCCCATTGGTGATGGTGAAGTGCCCCTATTGGAGCTGTATGGTGTCCCTATGTTGATGGTAAAGGGCCCCTATTGGAGATGTGTGGTGTGTCCCCAGTGATGGTGAAGGACCTCTATTAGAGATGAGTGGTGTCCCCCCGGTGATGGTGAAGGGCCCCCATTAGAGATGTGTGGTGTCCCCCCGGTGATGGTGAAGGGCCCCCATTAGAGATGTGCAGTGTCCCCCCGGTGATGGTGAAGGGCCCCCATTAGAGATGTGTGGTGTCCCCCGGTGATGGTGAAGGGCCCCCATTAGAGATGTGTGGTGTCCCCCGATGATGGTGAATGGCCACTATTAGAGATGTGTGGTGTCCCCCCGGTGATGGTGAAGGGCCACTATTAGAGATGTGTGGTGTCCCCCCGGTGATGGTGAAGGGCCACTATTGGAGATGTGTGGTGTCCCCCCGGTGATGGTGAAGGGCCACTATTGGAGATGTGTGGTGTCCCCCCGGTGATGGTGAAGGGCCACTATTGGAGATGTGTGGTGTCCCCCCGGTGATGGTGAAGGGCCCCTATTGGAGATGTGTGGTGTCCCCGGTGATGGTGAAGGGCCCCTATTGGAGATGGAGATGTGTGGTGTCCCCCCCAATAACAGGCCCCTTGTAGGAGGTTGGTGACAATACAATGATGTCATATCATATGAAGGCAGATGTTGGTACTATAACATGGGTGATGACAGACATGACAGATGACAGACAATGGCAGGCACACAATGCCCTCCTCATCATTACCTGGAGCAGTCCGGGGTGTCCCATTGAAGGAGGGCTGACACCGGGGGCCTGTAACATACAGCCAGGGGGTGGTGGGGGAAGGGGGGCTGTACACTACAATGGCAGGCAGAGTTCTCCGGTCCTCCTATGGGAAGGGGAGTGCAGACAATTCCAGTACAGGCTACAAATGGCAGTAATGGTCAGACGTACAATGGAGAGGGGCTGATAGACATATAATGGCCGCACTCTTCGGGGAGCCTTCCACTAGAAGACGTCGCCGCCCCGCTCACACAGAGGCCTCCCGCTCCGTTCAGTTGTCTCCTCAGACGCGGCCCTGACAGAGGAAACGGTGCTACAGCCCAGCGCCACTCTGCGCATGCGCCAACCGAGCATGGGTGCAGGGCGTGACCCGCTCCGCCTCCTACCCGCCATGCTGTGGTTGGCAAGGAAGAAGCTTGAACTCGGTTGTCGGACGTTTATTACGTCATGACGTGACCGGCGGCAATGCCGAATATTTGAAGGGGTTTACGTATACATGTTCTGTTTGCAGTGCATTGAAATGCCCAAAAAAGGCAGAAGAGAAATGGTTATAATAAAATGACAAATAAGGACATTTAAAAGAGAATAATGGCCAAAGCTCTCTTTTGGAGCCTCTGTCCCAGCTTTGGATGTGCTGTGGGTTTTGCTGTCTTTTCTGTGGTGCTGGTCACACCCAGGGCCGCTGATAGAAATCATGGGGCCCTGTACAGCCTACCTAATGGGGCCCCTTTTAGCTCCACACCTGGTCCCGCCCCTGGTCCCTCCTTCAGCCCCACCCCTGCCCCCTCCCCAGACCCCACCTTGAAACAAAGTGCAGGTTTGTCTACAAGTGATATTTTTTTTTCTCACCTAAGGTGCCAATGCCGTAATGTGCTGAAGACAGTGCCACCCATGCTGCCAATGGCATTATGCCATTGGCGGCATGGGTGGCACTGTCTGCAGCACAATATGGCATTGGCGGCATGGGTGGCACTGTCAGTAGGTAGCACATGCATTATGGCATTAGCGTAATGCGTGGCACTGTCTGCAGCACAATATGGCATTGGCAGCATGGGTGGCACTGTCTGCAGGTAGCAAATGCGTTATGGCCTATAACGCATGTGCTGCCTGCAGAGACAGTGCCGCCCATGCCGCCAATACCGTAATGGGCTGCAGACAGTGCCACCCATGCTGTAATGTGCTGCAGACAGTGCCGCCAATGCCGTAATGTGTGCCAGACACAGTGCCATCCTTGCCACCAATAGGAATTATGCCATTGGCGGCATGGGTGGCACTGTCTGCAGCACACTACAGCATTGGCGGCACAGGTGGCACTGTCTGCAGCACAATATGGCATTGGCGGCATGGGAGGCACTGTCTGCAGCACATTATGGCATTGGCGGCACGGGTGGCACTGTCTGCAGCACATTACGGCATTGGTGGCACTGTCTGCAGCACATTACGGCATTGGCGGCATGGGTGGCACAGTCTCTGCAGGCAGCACATGCGTTATGGGCAGTAACGCATGTGCTACCTGCAGACAGTGCCACCCATGCCGCCAATGCCATATTGTGCTGCAGACAGTGTTACCCATGCCACCAATGTCGTAATGTGCTGCAGACAGTGCCTCCCATGATGCTAATGCCATAACGCGTGTGCTACCTGCTGACAGTGCCACCCATGCCGCAAATACCATATTGTGCTGCAGACAGTGCCACCCATGTCACTAATAGCATAATGCCATTGGCAGCATGGGTGGCACTGTCTCTGCAGGCAGCACATGCGTTATGCCATTGGCGGCATGGGTGGCACTGTCTGCAGCACAATATGGCGTTGGCGGCATGGGTGGCACTGTCAGTAGGTAGCACATGCATTATGGCATTAGCGTAATGCGTGGCACTGTCTGCAGCACAATATGGCATTGGCAGCATGGGTGGCACTGTCTGCAGGTAGCAAATGCGTTATGGCCTATAACGCATGTGCTGCCTGCAGAGACAGTGCCGCCCATGCCGCCAATACCGTAATGGGCTGCAGACAGTGCCACCCATGCTGTAATGTGCTGCAGACAGTGCCGCCAAAGCCGTAATGTGTGCCAGACACAGTGCCATCCTTGCCACCAATAGGAATTATGCCATTGGCGGCATGGGTGGCACTGTCTGCAGCACACTACAGCATTGGCGGCACAGGTGGCACTGTCTGCAGCACAATATGGCATTGGCGACATGGGAGGCACTGTCTGCAGCACATTATGGCATTGGCGGCACGGGTGGCACTGTCTGCAGCACATTACGGCATTGGTGGCACTGTCTGCAGCACATTACGGCATTGGCGGCATGGGTGGCACAGTCTCTGCAGGCAGCACATGCGTTATGGGCAGTAACGCATGTGCTACCTGCAGACAGTGCCACCCATGCCGCCAATGCCATATTGTGCTGCAGACAGTGTTACCCATGCCACCAATGTCGTAATGTGCTGCAGACAGTGCCTCCCATGATGCTAATGCCATAACGCGTGTGCTACCTGCTGACAGTGCCACCCATGCCGCAAATACCATATTGTGCTGCAGACAGTGCCACCCATGCCACTAATAGCATAATGCCATTGGCAGCATGGGTGGCACTGTCTCTGCAGGCAGCACATGCGTTATGGCATTAGCGGCATGGGTGGCACTGTCTGCAGCACATTACAGCATTGGCGTCACTGTCTCTGAAACACATTACGGCATTGACGGCACTGTCTCTACAGCATATTACAGCATTGGCGGCACTGTCTCTGCAGGCAGCACATGCGTTATGGCCCATAACGCATGTGCTACCTGCAGACAGTGCCAACCATGCTGCCAATGCTGTAATATATAGATGCTGGCTGCTGCAGTAGTAGTAGATCTTGAATCCCCCTCCCCCCCCCCCCCCAAGCAAGCACACACTACACACCTGTAGGCCCCAGGAGTCACTTCCTCCCTGATCCTGTTCCTGCTGCTGCTGCCTGGACTGTCCACACAAACTTCCAGTCGGATGCCAGCTGTTTCTTCTTCTGCCGCTGCCGCTCGCCTCGTTGCTTCTCTCACACAGGGGGGGGGGGGGATCACTCTGCGACACCAGGGAAGACAATATAGAGGACTCACTGGCTGGGACTTGAGCCAGTATGAGGAGCAGGCGCGGAAGAATGCCTCTTTCGCGCCCAAAATAGTCCCTCTACCTGCCGCTACATACAAGCACATTACAGTGCAATCAGAAAAAAAAACGTATAAAGTAACGGGGAGGGGGTTTTGAGCGGGGAATTGTTTGGTCGTCGGACGGACAATGTTTTTTTTTTTAAATTACAGCAATTAGTTATCTGTTCAGGTTACCGAGCTCCCCTGCTGGCCGGGCCCAGTACAGCAGGGCTAGTTGTACTGGCCTATCAGCGGCCCTGGTCACACCCCAGGCCGGCAGGTGGCAGAAGTGGAGTAAGGGATTTGGATGCTTCTTCCCGGCAGCCTGTCAGGAGGGGTTTTCCTCACTGTGCATGCTGGGAGGGGTATTTATGAGGCAGATGCCATTTTCTTGGGTCTTCTTCCTGTGTGGCGCCCACCTTCAGGGTAGCCATACCACGGCACCCCAGCAAAATGGCCTTCCGGGCCAGGGTGTGCGTGCTACGCAGTGTTACTGGTTCCAGGAACATGTTGGCCCGGAGCAACTGAGCTGCGGCTGGGGCCCAGTGATCGACTGGGTTTCCAATCTAATGAGGCCCTGAGCTGTCCGTTCCTGTGTGAGGAAGCTGTTTCGGTGGAGAGACTACCTGAGGAGTGCCAAGAGAGGCTGGTGTTCCAAGAGGGCCCTGACTATCCACCGGAGACCAGGGTAACCGGGTGCTGAGAGGCTGGACGCTGGTCGCCTATCAGCCGGTGCCCGAACCAAAACTACCTGAAGGAGATCCGGGTGTCGAATCTGTTGAGGAGGATTTGGGACCACTATTATCTCCATTGTGTTCAACCATTGGGAGGGTCTGTGGCAGAGACTTAACCACATGTTCCAGTGACATTCTGGCTTCCAGGCTTGTAAAAGAGGCCTGTCCAGGTGTGCTACACCCACTCCAGATAGAGTGGTGAGAATTTGTCGGAAGCAGGACTGTTTCCCATTTACATACACCTGGATCTGCTATTCTTAATCTCTACTATATTTTTACTCTTCACCAAGTTCTACTGTTTTTACCCGGCTGGGTAATAAAAGCACAGAAAAGACACTTGTTGTGTGGACATTCCATTTAATATACTCTCATCAAGTACACTAGACGGCGGAGAAACATGAGATAACATGCCATCCAAAACAAACCAGCAGCTCTTTTTCGGGGGTAGTGTTACAGTCATGTGACAGTGGCACTGATAGGTGGCACTGATCAGTCCTTTTTTTTGTTTTACTTATTTTTTCTACCACTTAATTTTTTTTTATATTATTATTATTTTTGTTTTACAATGCTTTCTTTTTTTTGTGGGGGTGGGCAGTGTCAGTGTTTTTTTTTATTATTATTATCATTATTATTATTTTTTTACAATTTTACTTTAAAATATTTATTTATTATTTATTACCTTTTTTCTTTTCTTTTTTAATCAACCCTGTTGATAGGTGCTGATATGGGGTACTGATTAGTTGTAGACTGTGTCAGTCTTTTTTTTTTTACTTTTTTTTTTCTACAATTTAAAAAATGTTTTTAGTATTTTTGCTTTCCTTTTTTTTGTGGGGGTGGGCAGTGTCAGTTTTTTTATTATTATTATTATTATTATTATTATTATTATTATTATTATTATTATCATTATTATTTTTTTTACAATTTTACTTTTAAATATTTATTACATTTCCTTTTTTCTTTTTTTTTAATTAACCCTGTTGGGGGGCTTTGGTGAGCTATTAAGGGTCTAAACCGATCACTGACATCTCCCCTTTGAGACAGGAAAATGGAGTGAGCACACAGGTTCCCCAGTCCCTTTCTTAGCAGCCTCAGCTGCACTGAATATGAATGGACATGAGACAGTGGCTCCTCCCCATTCATAAACTGAAGCATCGTAAACACAGATTACAATGCTCAGTGATGAATAGACAGAGACAATGACTCGGTCCATTCAGAAAAGGAAGGAAGCAGTAAATGACATACCGGCTCCTTCCTCCACTCTCCATTCTGAAAGATCTGGGGGGGGGGGGGGACTTTTTTTCCATTGATACATGTTCCCTCGGGCAAGACCCGGGGTTCTTAAAGACGTTTTCACAGGCAAACTATAGACACCCAGCAGGTAGCATATTTAAAGGAATTTTTCATTTTTTATTTTTTATTTTATTTTAGCATTAATAAAATCACTGCTCCTGCATCAGGAGCAGTGATTTTAATGATGCTTAAATAAAAAAAAAAAGGAAAAATTCCTTTAAATATTGTACCTGCTGGGTGTCTATGCCTGTGATAACGTCTTTAAATAGCACAATCACCTGCCTGCCAGTAAATTAGGAAGAACTGGTCTAGCTAAGCTATACAGTGTATAAATATATGTACAACACCTGGGATGTATATATATCCTCTACACACTGTAACATTAACTGACTAGCCTGCCTGCCTGCTCTATCTACCTGCAAAAAATTACACTCTCTCTGTCTCTCTCTGTTCTCTGTTAACTGCTGCAACACACTACACAAGGCGGCCTTTTATAGTGTGGGACGTGTACTAAACCCCCTGAGCCATAATTGGCCAAAGCCACCCTGACCGTCCACCTAAACTTACAGGCTGGGCAAGGAGAGCATTAATCAGAGAAGCAGCCAAGAGGCCCATGGTAACTCTGGAGAAGCTGCAGAGTGGGAGAATTTGTCCACAGGACAACTATTAGTCATGCACTCCCCATTCTGGTCTTTGTGGAAGAGTAGCAAGAAGAAAGCCATTTTTGAAAGAAATCCATAAGATCCCACATTTGCAGTTTGCAAGAAGCCATGTGGGGGACACAGCAAACATGTGAAAGAAGGTGCTCTGTTTAGATAAGACCAAAATTGAACTTTTTGGCAAAACACTATTTGTGGCGGAAAACTAACAATGCACATCACCCTGAACACACCATCCCCACCGTGAAACGTGGTGGTGACAGCATCATGTTGTGGGGATGCTTAACTTCAGCACGGACAGGGAAGCTGGTCAGAGTTGAACCTGGGGCAGAGTTTCACCTTTCAGCAGAACAACAACCCTAAACATACAGCCAGAGCTACAATAGAATGGTTTAGAGCAAAGTATATTCATGTGTTAGAATAGCCCAGTCAAAGTCCAGACCTAAATCCAATACAGAATCTGTGGCAAGACTTGAACATTGCTGTTCACAGACACTAGGGTTGTCCCGATACCGATACCAGTATCGGTATCGGGACCGATTCCGAGTATTTGCGGGAGAACTTGTACTCCCGCAAATACCCCCGATACCCAAATAGAATACTTCGCCCCCCCCCCCCCCGCTGCCGTCACCCCCGCCGACCCCGCCACCGTATATACAAAGCCGCGAACATTACACGCACCTTTCGTTTTTCAATAGCTGTTTTCCCTATCGCGTGCCCTGTGTAAAGGACACTCCATGTCGGCCTGCCTGAGGGGGTGGAGGGGAGAGATCCCCAGGACTTTCTGGAAAAGCTGCTCTGGGATACGTATGGCAGAGAGGACTTCTCCCCCATGTTCGCTGTGGAGCGCGCTCACCGCATGACAGGCAGGCCGCAGCCGCCCGGGGCACCCCCCCGCACGTTCATAGCCAAATTCCTGAACTACAGGGACAGGGACGCCATCCTTCGGTTGAGCAGGGAAAGGGGTAACATCCCGTATGGCAACAAGATGGTGGCCGCTTTTCCAGACTTCTCGGCTGAGGTTCAGCGCAGGAGGAAGACCTTCATGGAGGCCAAGCGGCGTCTCCGGGTCAAGCACATAAAGTATGCCATGCTATTCCCGGCCCGTTTGCGAGTGGAGGGTGAAGACAGAGCTCACTTCTTTGAAGACCCAGAGGAGGTGCTGGCCTGGCTGGAGCGGCAAGAGCGACAAGACTGACACAGCTAAGTACTATGTTCCTTTCTGCTGTATTACTAGGCCCACGGTTTATTTTGGCCATCCTTGTGGGGGTCCCGGCCGCCCCCATACCCTCGGAGCCTCCCCTCGTTTCTCCCTCTGATGTACTCCTGCAGAGGGCCTAGTCCCGACACTCCGATTCCCCTAGCTCCCCCCCCCCCCCTGTGCGGTGTAGTGGGCTCCAAACTGCATCCTGGACATTGCTCTCTGACATCCGGAGCCCAAAAACACCCGGGACACCCCTACGGAATGTGATCCCCCCACTGGGGGTTACGGCCTGCGGGGAGCTGGGATCCTTTACTTTTTCCTGCTGGGGGAGTTCTCCTTTTTTCTTTTTTGCTTGTGGGTTTTTTTTTTTTTCTCCCCTAAGGATGCTGGACTCTTTGGACTAAAAGCCTTATTCTCCTAACAAACCTTTTCTCCTTATGCTAAACTGACAGATGTATAGTTGTTTTTTACACTGTTATCTCTCCTCCTCGGCGGAGGGAGGACTGTTACTCAGGGGCTCGCGATGGACAGCGAGGAAGGTCCTACAATGTGCTTGTGCATGCAGCGGAATTCCGCCCCACCTGCAGCAACCCGCATCCAAGCATGGGTGGCTGCCGCTGCGCAGTCACATTCCGGGACTGTGCTGGTGGTATACCTATGTGCATCCCTTTTAACTGTACTTTTTCCCCGATATGCATAGGGTGCTGCTTTTTCCATGTTTGCAGTTCAGGGTTCAAGCCTGCACCAGTTGGGGACAGTGCAGGGCAGGGAGGGGGGAGGGAAGGGTACAAAGGGTTTGGGTTATTGTTGTTGTTTTTCATCTATTTTATGTACTATCTGAGCAAGACATGTGTAGAGGGTATCTCACTAAGACACTACTGGCATATGGGGCTATATTTCTGTGTGGTCATGGGGGAGTGTGGTATGTAACTGAAAACCGCCTGAATCCTGGGGTTCTATGTCTTCTCTGGTTCATCCCATGGCCACGCTAAAGCTACTGACTTGGAATGTCCGTGGGATGAGAGATTCCATTAAGCGCTCTGCAATATTTGCAATACTTAAAAAATTGAGGGCGGATGTTGTGGTCCTGGTGGAGACGCATGCGGAGGGCCTGGCCCAACGGGCGCTTGGTCGACCGTGGGTAGGTTGGGGATTTCACTCAGTCCACACCTCACACTCCAGAGGGGTCTCTATACTGATTGCCAAAACGGCTCAATTTGAACTCCAGGATTCGGTGATGGATCCACAAGGCAGGAATATCTTCTTAAAAGCTAAACTGTATGGGGACCTGGTCCTCCTAATGGCGTTCTATGTCCCACCCCCGTTTCAGTCTACCATTTTAGTTTCAGGCTTTGATTTTATGGCCCTGCACTCTGGCACACCGGCAATTTGGCTGGGTGATTTTAATAATGTGCTTGACCCCTCCCTGGATAGGATGGTTGGGGACCAGCCCGCGTCTGCGGGGTCGCGCCCCACGAGATTCGCGAGACTTCTCGCGGATTTCAATCTGGTTGACACTTGGAGATATGGTCACCCCACGGACAAAGCGTACTCTTGTTTCTCAGCCTCACACCGTTCAATGTCCCGCATAGACCTAATACTGGTATCTAAAGCCCTTCTCCCCAGGGTGAGGGGTGCGGGGTTCTCCCCCAGGTCCCTTTCTGATCACTGTCCGTGCTGGACGGAGTTGTCCCTGCCTCGGGCTCGCCCGCCCCCTTCATGGCGGTTAAACCCATTCTGGCTGACCCTGCTCCCGGAGGATGCGGATCTGGCGGGGGAGTGGGAGAAATACTTCGCTGATAACTCAGGCTCCGCGTCCTCCCGGGCAGTCTGGGAGGCCTTTAAGCTACATGCCCGCATGACGCTCTCGTCCCGTATAAACTCCATCAAGGCCACCTCTGCGGAGGCATTAGAGAGGGCTATGGAACTTACTGCGGCAAAGGAGAGGGAGTACACGGCCAATCCGTCGGCTGACCTGGCTGCCGAGCTCAAGCTCTGCACTAGGGCAGCCGATCAACTGCATTATGAGAAATCGAGACGAAAGCTCTTCTTCCTTAGGTAGTGGATGTTTGAACATGGGGAGAGAGCGGGGAAGCTTCTCGCCTATCTGGTGCACTGTGAGGAGAGACCTCCAGTGGTGATATCCCTGCGCTCTCCAACTGGGGATCTAATAACTGACCCGGAGAGAGTGACCGTCATGTTCCAAGACTTTTTTTCTACTCTGTACGACACGGTAGCCCCTGACACTGACTCCCTGTCGGAAGACTTTCTAGCGGGCCTACCGATCCCCCGACTGACTGAACAGCAGACCCAAGCACTAGAGGAACCACTGACGGCGGAGGAAATTTCCGCCGCTCTAGCGGGTCTCCCGAAGTCCAAGGCGCCGGGGTCGGATGGTTTACCTGCCGAGTTCTACTCCACCTACGCTGAAACACTAGTTCCCAGACTCCTCGCCCTTTATAACTCCATCTTCAGGGGCTCGGAGCTCCCGCCCTCGATGAGGGAAGCCACCATAGTTCTAATCCCCAAGCCAGGAAAGGACCCTCACCTGCCCGAGTCGTATCGCCCCATTTCCCTTCTACAAGTAGATATCAAGATTCTAGCCAAAGTGCTCTCGGCCCGCCTAAACACTGTGATCCTCTCCGTAGTACATGCAGATCAGGCAGGCTTTATGCCCGGCCGTAACACCTCCTTTAACCTCAGGAGGCTGTCCATCAACCTTCAGGCCAACCACGAAAACCCAGGGTCTAGAATAATTGTCGCCTTGGACACCGCCAAGGCGTTTGACTCGGTGGAATGGCGGTACCTGTGGACATGCCTTGCTAAATTGGGGATAGGCCCCAAATTCATCAATTGGGTGAAACTCCTTTACCAGGCCCCTGTGGCTAGAGTTCTAGCCAACGGGTGGTCCTCGGATCAATTTCCCCTGCGACGCGGCACAAGGCAGGCATGCCCCCTGTCGCCGCTGCTGTATGCCCTGGCGGCAGAACCGTTGGCAATTGCCATACGCACACATCCAGATATAGTGGGCTTGCTGAGGGGTGACGTTGAGGAGAGAATAAGCACATACGCAGACGACACACTTTTGTACTTGGACGATTCCACTAACTCCCTTTCACTGGCACTGGCCCTGATAGAGCGCTTTGGCGCCTTCTCGGGACTCAGGATCAACTGGGATAAGTCCCAAATACTCCCATTAGATAGCTATCCGGCGACAAGGGAGGGGGCCCTTCTCCCACTGCAGAGAGTGGCTGAGATCAAATACCTGGGGATTCGGACCACCAGAAACCCAGCAGATTACACCTCACTGAATGTCACGCCGCTGTACGATATGCTGAAGCTGAGAACTCAGGCTTTGGCCCGACTCCCATTGGGAGTCACGGGCCGCATAAATTTAATCAAGATGGTCCTGCTGCCTAAGGTTCTCTACATGGTGTGGCATTCACCGGTGTATCTGGTACTCAGGTGCTTCAGGCTTATGGAAACCCTTCTCAAGCCATTTGTGTGGCTGGCACAGACTAAAAAACCCAACCGACCTAGCTGGTCTGGCGCTACCTGACTTTAATGCGTACTATTTGGCTGCCCAGCTATCACAACTGTTTCACGTAGACAAGGTGGACAGGACTAGATTCCTTTGCCTCCTTTGCCCTACATGGACCCAGTCAATAGGCGACCCCTTGGTGACAATAGCAGGGGGGGTAAGGTTGGTGGGGGGACGCCACTCCCTGTTGTATCACTACAGGAGGATATGGAGCGTGGTTTCGGACAGGCTGGGTATTTCGCCCCTGCACGGCTACACCTCCCTGTGGCACAACCCTGCCCTGCCGGAGCTGGAGCGCATCCGAGATATTGAGGTGTGGAGCACCAGAGGAATATACTACTTGTCCCATGTTACCAGACGCGGGAGACTAAAGCCCTTTGACGTGTTACAGACTGAATACAATCTACCTGACCACATGTTATTCCGGTACGCCCAACTACGACATGCCTTTCAAGCACAGTTCCCCCAGGACGACCTGGCCTTGGCCGATAACTCCCTCATGGCAGCAGTCAAGTGCCCCGACCCCAAAAAACTAATCACTCAATTCCACACCATGATCACACTCCCGACAGCAACAGTGTCTGCTTACGCCCTAAAGCCCAGGTGGGAGGGGGAGGTGGGCCCGCTAGAAGACGACGAGTGGAGTGACGCTCTCGATGCTTGTAAACTAGTATCCCCAAAATTGTCAGACCGCCTTACACAAACCTTCATTATAAATAGAGCGTATCTTACGCCCCTCAGGATCTCCAGGTACAGGAGGGACTCCACAGCCACGTGCCCAATGTGTAACTGCAGTACGGGCACCTTCTTCCATTTAATCTGGCAGTGCGCTAAGATCCAGGCCTTCTGGGAACAGGTGGTGAAATTCCTCCATGACAAAATGGGGTCCCCTATTACTCTACAGCCTAAAACCGTGCCTGCTGGGTATCTTCCCGGATGTTGGCATCAATAAATTCCTTCAAGTATTCTTGCACGAGACACTTTTTATAGCCCGAAAGGTAATAGCGTGGGTGTGGATGCGATCGGAACCCCCAGAGCTGTCACACTGGATGGCGGAGGTCAACAGCGTACTGCCGTATAAGAAACTGATCTATTCGCACAGGGGCTGCCCGGCCAAATATGAAAAAGTCTGGGGAAAATGGCTGGAGTCACCTGCAACCTGCATATAGGGGGGACAGATGAGCTCAGGGGGTTCACGACCTCACGAGTGGAAATGGGAGTCTGGGAGGGGTGCAGGTGGACTGATAACTAACCCTGCTGTGCTGTGCTTACATTCTGGGGTACTTAGGTTCACACGTGGTTATATCCTATGTCACTTGTTTCATGTTACCCACTGCTGTCACACTTGTACATATACTATATCCATGATCACTGGTCATATGCTGTACCTGTACGCTGTCTGTGTGCCCTCCGGGCTATTGTTTTGCTCCAATAAAAGTTTTTTTGATAAAAGGACACTCCACCTTGCTAGCGATTGGACGGATCTGTCCAATCCCGAGCAAGAGGGAGTGTCCTTTACACAGGACGCGCGATAGGTAAAACAGCTATTGAAAAACGAAAGGTGCGTGTAATGTTTGCGGTGCCAGCTTTGTATATACGGCGGCACCATCATCAGGTAGGGGGACATCATGGCTGTATGTGGGGGACATCATGGCTGTAATATGTGGGGGACATCATGGCTGTAATATGTGGGGGACATCATGGCTGTAATATGTGGGGGACATCATGGCTGCAATATGTGTGGGGACATCATGGCTGCAATATGTGGGGGACATCATGGCTGCAATATACGGTGGGACATCATGGCTGCCATATGTGGGGGGACATCATGGCTGCAATATGTGGGGGGACATCATGGCTGCAATTAGTGGGGGGACATGGCTGCCTTTGGGGACACATTTAAAAAAAGTATCGGTATTCGGTATCGGTGATGACTACTTGAAAAAAAGTATCAGTACTTGTACTCGGTCCTAAAAATGTGGTATCGGGACAACCCTAACAGACACTCTCCATCCAATCTGACAGAGCTTATTTTGCAAAGAAGAATTGGCAAACATGTCACTCTCAAGATGTGCAAAGCTGGCAGACACATACCCCCAAAAGACTTGCAGCTGTAATTGCAGCGAAAGGTGTTTCTAAAAAGTATTGATTCAGGGGGGCTGAATACAAATGCATGCTATACTTTCCACATAGTTATTTGTAAAAAAAAAAAATGAAAACGATTTATCATTTTCCTTCCACTTCCCAATTATGTGCCACTTTGTGTTGGTCTATCACAGGGGTAGGCAACCTGGGACCCTCCAGCTGTTGTGGAACTACATTTCCCATGAGGCATTGCAAGGCTGGCACTTACATTTACTCCCAGAGGCATCATGGGACTTGTAGTTCTGCAACAGCTGGGGGGCCCCAGGTTGCCTACCCCTGGTCTATCACATAACATCCCAATAAAATACATTTACGTTTTTGGTTGTAATATGACAAAATGTGGAAAATTTTAAGGGGTATAAATACTTTTTCAAGGCACTGCACACTACAAAATCTTACATCTAGCACACACTAGATAATTTGTAATACAAAGGTAAAGCATATGTAAGGCACAAAGTGCAGAGATCAGGATAAATACTCAAATGGGAGATGCCTACAGTTAGATTCCTAGCAGACAGACGTCACGAGACAGATATTTAAAAACTAGGCCTGTTCCAGCAAATCTTGGACAGTTGGCAATTATATCAACAGTAAGATAGGAATGGAATGTTTAAGGACCTAGGTGTTCACACTGCCCCGCACACTAAACCACAGTGGTTTAGTATGTGGACAGCGCTGCATTCCAGCTTTGGTTAGCCGGCGGTAGGGCGCGTTTCAACATATCATTCAGCTCTCTTTTTTTTTCTTTTCTGTACTAACTTTATTTGAAGTGCAGAAAAGTGACACTTTCCCCATGTATAGTGATATGTGATCCTGTCCAGTGCTTAGAGATAAAATGCACAATGTCTGCATTTTATTGAAGCTCACTGCACCAGACCACCGGAGTGGCTTGCATTTTAAATAGCATATGTGCGCATTATCATAGTTGTCAATAGTCCTGATTTCTTCGGGACACTCACATATTTTAAAAAGGTATCCGACACAACCTTGTCCCAGGCTGCATCCTATAAATCAAGGCAAACTTTGAGTATAGCCTCATGTAAAACTCATTAACAATTTAACAAGAAGTACCATCATCCAAATTATAGGATAGAAAATTGGACCAAATGAACATATGGTGGCAGTTGATGATGCTGCCTGACCAGTCTGTACTCACTTGGAGGGAAAAGGGTTATGTTGGACTATCTCAGGACTAATAACATGGACACAAATAGTATCTTAAAAAATGCTTTATTACATATAAAAATAATACAATTCTAAAAAAACACATACAGTACCCCACCTAGAAAATCAACACATTACTCCTGATGGGTAATCTCAGGGGCGAACTGACCATTCGGGCACTGCCAGAGGGCCCCATGCCACTAGGGGGCCCCATCAGGGTTGCCACCATCAGTTAAACCAGGGACAGTATATAAAAATCTGTGTTTTCTTAAAACCCAAGATTATAGCTGCCCCGCCTCTAAAGTACCTTTTCAGTGTGTGTATGTGTATTCTGTGTGTATGTCTACTGTGTGTATACTGTGGGCCAGATTCTCGTACATGCCGTGGCGGCATAGCGTAAGCCATTTACACTACGCCACCGCAACTTACTAGAGCAAGTGCCGTATTCTCAAAGCACTTTCTCCGTAACTTGTGGCGGCGTAGTGTAAATGGCCCGGCGTATCCCCTCGTAAATCGAAGGGGGCGGCTTGTATTTAAATTAAGCGCGCCCCCCGCGCCGAGCGGACTGCGCATGCGCCGGGTGGAAAAAAAAACCAGTGCGCATGCTCCAACTCACGTCGGAAAACGTTGATGAAACCGACGTGATCATCACTTACGCAATGCCCTATTCGCGAACGACTTAGTTAAACGACGTAACCGACGGAAAAAGACGACGCTGTCCCGACGCCATACTTAACATGGCATATGACGGACCTTCGTAAACTTACCCCTCATATAGCAGGGGTAAGTTTACTCTTACGGAAACGACGTAAATGACGCAAGGCGGCGTAAAAACGTTCGGGAATCGGCGTATCTTGCTCATTTGCATAAGCAAATGAGAAATCAACGTAATCGCCACCTAGCGGCTGGCGTAACATTACATTTAAGATCCGACGGTGTAAGATTATTACGCCAGGCGGATCTTAGCGTAATTCCGACGTATCATGTTTTCAGAATAGAAAACACTGATACGCCGGCGGGAAATTCGAATTACGCCGGTGTATCTGTAGATACACCAGCGTAATTCTTCTGTGTGTGTATATTGTGTGTGTATATCATAGGTGTGTGCAGCCTATTGCATTAGGGTGTGCACCCCAAAGCCCAAACACACACTACCAATCACTCATGGTGTTCATTCAGAAATGGAAGGGGTCGGTAAATTACATAATTACTGGCCCCTTCCCCACTCCTAAGGCCGCGTACACACGATCGAACATGTCCGCTGAAACTGGTCCGCAGACCAGTTTCAGCGGACATGTTCGATCGTGTGTACGCTGGAAACCTGTCCGGACAGGTTCGATGGTTAGTACACAAAATCATCGGACCAAAATCCCACTCATGCTCAGAATCAAGTCGACGCATGCTTGGAAGCATTGAACTTCGTTTTTTCATCAAGTCGTTGTGTTCTACGTCAACGCGCTCTGGTCCAAAGGGGATTTTGGTCCGATGGTGTGTACGCACATCAGACCAACAGATCACTTCAGCGTGGTCCGATGAAAACGGTCCGTCGGACATGTGTCATTGGACATGTCTGATCGTGTGTACACGGCCTAAAACATCCCAGTAGCAACAGCCTATAGAAGAGGAGGGAAGCTGCCAGCGCTGCAGGGGGGGTGGGAGACAGGGCAGTAGGGGGAATCTGTGCTGCACAGGGTGATTAGGGTGTGCACACCCTGTGCGCACGCTTATGTTGTATATTGTGGGCCAGATTCTCTAAGAAATTTGCCGGCGTAGCGTAAGCCATTTACACTACGCCGCCGCATCGTTTGTTATGAATCCTGAAGGGGAAGTCCCCGCCGGATTTAAAAAAAAATCCGGCATGGGTTCCCCCCTCAGGAGTATACCGGGCCCTTAGGTCTGTTATGGGTTGCAAGGAGACCCCCCTACGCCGAAAAAAACGGCGTGGGGGTCCCCCACAATCCATACCAGACCTGTATCCAAAGCATGCCAGCCGGCCGGTCAGGAGGGGAGTGGGGGCTAGCGAGCGCCCCCTTCCTGAGCCGTACCGGGCGGCATGCCCTCAACATGGGCGGGGTCAGGTGCTCTGGGGCAGGGGGGCTCACTGCGGCCCCCCCACCTCAGAGCACCCTGTCCCCATGTTGATGAGGACAGGGCCCCTTCCCGACAACCCTGGCCGTTGGTTGTCGGGGTATGCGGGTGGGAGGCTTATCGGAATCTGGGGGCCCCCTTTAATAAGGGAGCCCCCAGATACCAGCCCCCCACCCTAAGTGAATGAGTATGGGGTACATCGTACCCCTACCCATTCACCTGCAAAAAAAGTTCAAACACAAATAAACAACACAGGGTATTAAAATATTTTATTATGTGGGGCGTGGCCTGGACATGGCTGTGTAAAGCTGCTTTTCATCTGAGCTCCCGGCTTGATCCCTCGATTTCTGGCCAAAAATCATATTTATACCGGCATGAACACTGCCAAACGCTACGGGACTAGAGCAGCAACGAAGGGGACCCCAGCGGGCAAGATTTCTGGAGAAATCCAAAAGTATTTCAAGGCCCTGCAGGACGCATCGCCTGATCCCGGCCTATCTGACCCGCGAGGCCTTGCACGTGGAGCCGGCGGAGATCCACAGAGACAGGTACCAGACCCTGGGGAATCGGAGGATTGGCTGGCTCTGTTCCGGAACCCACCTGAGGCTACACCTCTAGATGAGATGCCCTCTTCACAGTCACCGGAGCCTGCTAGCATGGATCCCGACATCAAGGCCCTGCTGCAGGCACTGCCCACCAGGACGGACATAGAGGCCCTGATCTTAAAGCTGGAAGAGACCCACAGACGCGATATACAGGAGGTGAGGGGAGAGGTATCCACACTTACCGATCGGGTGGCCTCGGGAGAAGAAACGGTGTCCTCGCTGGCGGATCGGGTGGCAGCCCTGGAGCAGTCTCGGGACCAACACCGTGAGGCGGCTGTCGCACTGCAGCTCCACCTGGAGGAGGTGGAAGATAGGAGCCGCCGCAATAATCTGCGCGTCCGCGGTATACCCGAACCCGCAGGCACCGAAGATGTGGAAGCCAAGGTGATCGGCATCTTCCGTAGGATCCTGGATGACCCGGAGGCGGCGATAATCATCGACAGGGCGCACAGAGCGCTTGGGCCTAAGCTGGCGGATCAGGAGAGACCACGTGACGTGATCTGCCGCCTACACCGCTACGGGCAGAAGGAAGACATCCTGCGCCAGGCCTGGGACCATGGAGACATTGAGGTGGAAGACACGCAGGTGCGGATCTTGCCGGACCTCTCCAGAGCCACCCTGCGTCGCAGGGCTATGCTACGGGTTGATCCCCCCCCTCCCCACCCCTCCCTCCCTTATGGTGCCATTATTAAATGCCCCCTACACAGAAGACCTAGCCTTAAGGCATAACCTCTGGCCATGGACTTGGTGCCCCCCCCCCCCCCGGCTACATCCAGAGACTTTCCCTTATCCCCTGACTCTCGCGGCTGGCGGGGCCTGCTGAAACGGAGGGAGTGGACCCCGGGTGGAGTGCCCCATTCCGGGAGGGGGATCCCTCACGGAGACTTGGGTGGTGTTTGCCTGGGACTACGGGGGCAATGACATTGACCGTAATGCGGATCCCTCCCACAATCAGGATAATGGAAGGGCACGCTGATCCCATTTTTTGATAACCAGGATATGTGTGCTGGGGGTGGGGGGGGGCCCAGGCTTGAGGGAACGGATACAACTTATGGTGTGGGTCTTGCGGGAGAAGGGGGCTACATGAGAAGTCTGGGGTGAAGCACCCCGACTGGGGACCACCGTTCTTCAGCAGCAAGGAGACACTTCACCCCAGTCCAGATACTTGCACTGCTCCGGAGCCTTTTTATCTTGAAACAGTACATTACCTACCACCCTATTGCCATGACCTTCCATACC